>OVAN01009687.1:0-16638 GCA_900406275.1 Anastatica hierochuntica | reverse complement strand
TTGATGTAAATTATAAAAGTTTGAATAAAAAAATAAAATATGTTAAAAATATTTTTGCTTATCATAATTAAAAATAGACGCACTACCTCTAATAATTATAAGTGGGGCAACAAAAATCAAATTACAAATAAAACTATGTAATTTAATCAGTTCAAATTGGTAGGTAATTATGATTACCATTACTAAAAGTATCGTTATAATATTTCTCTTAAAAAATATTATATCAACATTAGGCTCTAGATTCTCTCATAAGATAACCAAGCAAAGAGAGAACTGGAACAAGATCACATCTTTATTGGACACGTATAATTTCCAAAGTTTGGCATAAAGACTTAAACCATGGATTTTATGAACTATCAACCGGCAGTGGAATGAAGAGTTCAGTTACCAACATCAAAGCTGAACTAAGGGAGATAAGGCTGAGTTTAATAATGAAAATCGAGAAGATAAAAAAACTGATGCAAATACACTGGCAGAGACTCCCTGAGCAGTTGGCACAGGTGAGTTTGTTTCTTCTATATAGACCGTTCGCCTCCACCAACAACATGAACCGATCAGAAGAATTACGCTGCCAATTCGAGGTTGTTAGGTTTATCTCTGCTTCTCTAGGTAGAGGCATGGCCAAGGCTGAGGGAGAATTAGAGATGGAATATATGCTTGAAGCTAAGAACTTTGAAATCACACGGGTTTTCTAACCGTCTAAACTACTACGAGGTTGTGGACAAAAAAACGTCCCAATGAAATCAAGAGACCATAAGTAGAAGAAAATCAGGTTAGTTATTTGATGTCTCATTTTCTTTTGTATATATCTAAATGATGTGAAATAGACATAATTTATTTTTATTGTGCTATTAATTTCTATTTGATTTGGATTTTCAATACGGAAAATGTGTTATGTTACCAAATCCTAATAGAACTAGGATTTAACCTGCACACAATCCGTGATGTGTGAGGAATTATGTTATATTAATATTTTTGATAAATTAAATACTAAAATATTTTTAAAATTTTTATATAACTTATATTTGTAAATTTATAGTTACGATTAAACATTTTCGATGTTGGTTAAGGTTTTTAACCCATCGTGAACTTAATCATACAACCATTTTTATAGTAATATCCATCTCAATTAATCTGTTGTAGACTAAATTAATCTGCTATAGACTAAATCATATTTTCTCTTTTAGAATATTTTTCAATTATCATCATACAGTAAAAAAAACAACGTATAAAGTAAGATACAAGTGGAGCCAGTGGTTGCACCATCTCTGCATCCATCTCACGAAACCAGGGTTCGAACCCTGCACCTGCCTCTAGTAAGAGGAACTATTTGCCACTAGGCTACGATGACAAAAAAAAAAGTAAGATATAGTCTAAAAAGCAAGAATTAGCTCCTCTTAAGTTAGATATATATCGTTTGTTAAAACCATGTCATAAATAAAGCGAAAAAATAGCTCTCATATGAAAATAAGACATAGACAAATCTCAGCAGCGCCACCTAAACGAGACGAAGGTAATAAATAACACAACAATACTAAAAACCAAAATATCGTAAAAACCAATCCGCGCATAGCGCAGACATAGTCCTAGGTACTATTAAAAGGAGCTATTTTTGGCCTCTCGCACTGTCCACATCAGCTATTAAGAGGAAGCCCCTCTTTTGCCACATCAGCATCTTCCTCACGTTTCATTTCCTTCTCTCGACCAAAAGGCAGCCACTACACAGCCCAACACATACATTAACTAGGTCTTTAAATGGCCCACTCATAAACAAAAAAAAGTCTAGAACTAACCTAAAACAGAGTCTTATCCTTCTATCGCACTCATCGACTCAGAATACGTATATCATTTACTCCCATCTTCCTCCATCTTTATCTTCCATTACTAATCTCTTAAATTCAGTAATGACAACATCACGAACGCCTCTTCAGCTTTCGCCTCTCTCGATCTTTCTATATAAACTGATGGCAATTACAGAAGTATTCGATCGAAGAGAGAGCTAAGAGTAATGGTAATGTTCATGTGACTGAACATTGATCTGTCCAGATTTGTTTTCTCTGATGCAAATCAAATTTTAGGTGAGTTTTAATCCATAGGCGTGTGATTTTCCGGCCAATATGCCTACCATCATCATGTTTCCGAATGCGATTTGGATCTTATTTGGTTTCATTGGATCCTTCCCCAACAAATGATTTAGTTGCTTCGAATCAAGACGTCGCACGAGAAACCAACGTCGGATGAAATTGATTGGAAACCCTCTGTTGACGGCATTGATTGATCACTTCTCTAGCGTTTTAGATTATTGTTCCCTTCACAGTGGTGCAGATTTGGCTGTCGCCGACGAAAAGATTATGGAGCAAAACGGTATCATTCTGGTATTAGGGTTCAAAGCGTAATTTCTGATGTTATCCATGCATAGAAACCTATATCCAGTGGAGCGTATATAGTAGAGAAAAAAAATTTCCAGTGGCGCGTGAGGAAATGGAGACGTCGAGATTTACAGTAACGATGGTACAAATATGTGCATCGTACCAGAGGATACGCTGTGTGGGCTAGCCGGAAATCAAGGCACATACAGTGTCGGAGTTGTAGACGACGGCGTAATTTGAGCCTAAACCTATGGCGGTGGCTTGATACAAGAGGAAGAAGAAGATGATGATGAAGAAAACGGCGACGGTGAGAACGTCATTGTTGAAAACAGAGACTTTTTCATATATAGAGGTTGAGTTTGACTGTCATCTTCATCGATTAAGTTCGATGGATCCACTTTCAGTATCAAGTCTTTGCACGAGAGAGAGAAGACAAAATTTGAATCAGAAGAGGAAGAAGATTTAAGAAGCAAAACCGTAATTAGAGAGAATTGTTTTATGGAAAAATGTTTTTTTAAATATGTTAAGTCACGTTTCTTTTCTTTTTGTTTGTATTTTTTATTTATTATATAATTAATTACTATTTAAAAAAGCTAATTTTGAACTCTCAGACTGTCCATATTAGAAATTAAGAGGAAGCCCCTCTTTTGCCGCGTCAGTATCTTCCTCACGCTTCATTTCCTTCCCTCTACTAAAAGGCACCCACTACACAGTCCAATACATACATTAATTAGGCCTTTTAATGGTCCACTCATAAACGAAAAAAAGCCTAGAACTAACCTAAAACAAAGTCTTGTCCTTCTATCTCCCTAATTGACTCAGAACACGTAAATCGTTTATTCTCATCTTCCTCCATCTTCATCATCCGTTACTACTCTCTTAAATTTAGTAATGACAACATCTCGAACACCTCATCAGCTTACGCCTCTCTCGGCCTTTTATATATATTGATGGCCATTACTCAAGTATTCGATCGGAGAGAGAGCGCTAAGAGTAATGGTAAGGTTGATGCGATTGAACATTGATTTGTCCAGATTTTTTTTCTCCAACGCAAATCAAATTTTAGGTGAGTTTAATCCATAGGCGTGTGATTTTCTGGCCAATATGCTTACCATCGTCATGTTTCTGAATGCGGTTTGGATCTGATTTGGTTTCATTGGATCTTTCTCCAACAAATGATTCAGTTGCTTCTAATCGAGATGCCGCACGAGAAACCAACGTTGGATGAAATTGTTCAGAAACCCTCTGTCGACGGTCTTGATTGAACACTCCTCCAGCAATTTAAGTTATTGTTCCCTTCATAGTGGCGCAGATTTGGCTGTCGCCGACAAAGAGATTATGGAGCAAAACGGTGTCATTCTTGTATTAGGGTTCAAAGCATAATTTACGATGTTATTTAAGCAGAGAAACCTATATCCAGCGAAGCGTATATAGCAGAGAAAAAAAGTTTCGGTGGCGCGTCAGGAGAAGGAGACGCCGAGATTTACAGTTAAAAGATATAACTCTCAGTTCAAGTCTCAAGTCTTTGCACGAGAGAGAAGACCAAGATTGAACGAGAAGAAGAAGAAGATTTAAGAAGCAAAACCGTAATTAGAGAGAATTGCTTTATGAAAATGTGTTTTTTAAATAGGTTAAGTCACGTTTTTTTTATATATATTTTGATTTCCAATTATTATATAATTAATTACTATTCAAACCACGATAAGTCATAAACTTTTGTTAGATTTTCAAAAAAAAAAAGTGTGGATTTTTTGAATATACTATAACTACTACTACGTCATATTTTGGCCAAGAACTACTACATTTGTAAAGGTGCGTCCATGATATATTTATATTAGTCATGCAACAACAGCTCTTACGACAAATTGTCATTAAGTAGTGTGAATAATATAAAGAAAAACAAATTTTCCATGTAAAGAGAAATAATATAATTCCAAACTATAGTAACTCCTTTTTAGAGTGGTGGTAGTGGAAGTGTGGAACTCAATTAATTCATGTTCTTTAGTACTAATTAAATTGTTTGTGTTTGTTAAACAAATTTTATATTCAAGACAAATGTTTACATTTTTAAAATAAATAATTCAACATTCTCCTTTTTCTTTTAGACGAGTTTTACCGGAGTAAGAAAGCCATGACCAATACAGATTCATATACTTAACCCTACAATTGCAGGTTCGAGCGTAAGTTTTGAGAGAAAAATTAATGCTCTCATCTGCGATGTTTGTAATAAGGATATTTCTAGTTTTGCCCGTCATCTGCCTATCTGGATCCTTTGGCGTATTTGGAAGAGTAGAAATCTTTTGGTATACCAAAAAAAGGGTAGCCAATGGAATGACGATCTGCAATCAGCCATCCACGACACGGCGGAGATTCTGGATAATTCAACCTCAGTAAATGACGCGCGATCCCAACATCGTCATAAAGGCGTTTGGAGTGCTCCGGGTAACGGGTTCTTAAAATGTAATTATGATGCAGGTTTGTCTCACCATCAAATCGGAACGGCCGGCTGGATAGTAAGGGATTCGAAAGGTACCTATATAGGGTCTGGTCACGCAAAAGGTTTTATATGTGCTGATCCCTTAGAAGCGGAACTCCAAGCTCTGCTCTTCTCTCTTCAACAGCTTTGGTGTACAGGCTTTCGAACAGTGGTTTTGGAAAGAGACAACAAGCAGGTCGTCAATATCTTAAATGGGTCGAAACGTTGCTTTCCTTTCCATAATCTTATCCGTGATATTAAAACATGGCGGGCGAAATTTGACGACATCAAATTCGAATGGGTCCATCGGGAGGCAAATAAAGCAGCGGATGTGTTAGCAAAATTACCTTTCCCCGTTTCTTGTTCCTTTGAAGTTTTCCCTTCTGTTCCCATTTGTCTAACGCGGTATCTATCTGGCGCTTGCCATAGATAATTTTCAACATTGTCGACAAAAAAAAAAAAGAAAGCCATGACCAATTTTGTTACAAACCAAATTTTTACAATCAATGAGTCAAATTAGAAATGATAGAATTTTAGGAACTTCGATATATCGTACCACTGAAAAATATTTAAATATCGTATTTGAGAGTTATATCTTTTAACGAAGTTAAATTGAGATATTGACACTTTTAACAATACTGGGAAATAACGAAAAATATAAAGCACAAGTTATTCAATGGATGACCAGAGTATATATGGAACATTTAAATATTGTATTAGCCGGTCCAATGTGATTTTTTTGTTTTTTTCTTGATTTTGGTTTTAAGTGGTCCAAAGTTGTTATTTTTAGTTTAAGTTAGTTTTACAAAGAATTATTCCATATACTTCTCACTGACTAAGTAACAAAAAAGTGTCTCGAGCTTATTTTCATATTCTTGATGTTCAGGGGAAAAACCTAGTCTATAGGTTATAACCGAGGATTTGGTTATTTAAAATTGTCCAAGAGAATGATTATATTGTTGAGGTGGATGACTTTCAGAGGCATAATTGCTTCTTTTTTTTATTAATTAGTTTAGTTGTTTTTCTTTGAAGATGTTGTAAGTACCTTTATGTTCAAGGATTGCCTTGTGTTCATCTATTATGCATGGGTGTTAAGTGTGGGCTTACAACTCCATATGAGATCAATGAAATCTTTTTGTTTCACCTGAATAAATGATATTTGTGCTGTTAGTTTTGACCAAGTGTAATTTGGATGTATGATAGTCAGCCATCCGACTAAAGAACGATTACTTTTTCCCTATGCTTTCATATTTTTGAGCTTACTCGCCATGTTTGCTTTCTTGAGATAGGCATTTTTACGATCATTGTTACGCTACATATTACATAGATTTTACATTTTATGAAATGTTCATTTTTAAGAAATGGTACAACCCGGAGCTCATTTGTCTTTCGAAAAAGATGATTATGTTTGTCATTCTTCTGTTAATAAATATGTAACGCATATAATTGTATATGTTTGTAAGATTTAATAATTCCATGTGCGGAGTTGTTGATAAACATGAATGCTCACATTGTCACAATTTTGGATTTTTCCAAAGATGGTTAAAGGGTTCATTTAGTTAAGTTGGCGCATGTATTAGTATTTACTCCGCTGGTATACTATTACTTGGTCTATCAAAACTAGAGACTCCCAATATATACAACTACCGAAAGTAAATCTTTTTTGGTAGTCCTTAAATTGATTTGAAGGGATGGCCTAGAACATAGGAAGCATTACTATCAAGTTTTAAATTAAAACCATAGGTTATGTCTCATTTTCTCAAATTAGTTTCAGCCTTAAAACAATAAAAATAAAGCTAGCACCGAAAACTATAAATAAAAAAAAATAACATTTTAAAAACTCAAAAATATAATTATAGATACCAAGAAAGTCCTGCAATTATCTCAAACAAATCAACAAAAACTCAAAGCACACACACCCGCATATAAATTGAAATAGCAAAATCTGCAAATCAACCACATTTTTGACTCAAAATAAATTACTATGGAAGCCTGATTAAAAAAACATATAGGCCATCATCATACACACACAAAATAGCTCATTTGGAGAAATATATCAACAAAAACGTTGGATACCCTGAGAAGTTACCAAAATGTAAACAACAACGCTACATGGAACGATGTGCAATACAATGCTACATCCACTATATTGTCACTCCAATAACTTCATCTCCAAAATAGTGAGAAAAAAGTAAGTGAACATAAAATCATGCTCGTATAATAAAAGCATACGTCGTACACTACTATCTGAAAAGTTTAAGAATAAGTTATTGTAATAACATGATCACCGTGTGAGCAATGCGTTTTTTAGAAACATCTAGTTTCTCTTTAACACAAAGGTATTAAAATTAATAAATAATCAAATTTAATACACCATCTAAGTCATAGTAAAAACAAAACGTCTTTATAGAGGGAGAAATGATTCAAACTACAATACATAGCACCATAATTAGGCAACAAAAAAGAAAATTAAAGGAGAAGTAGATATATAAAATCTCAAGGCTTTTTCTCGGTGTAAACAATCAAAATTACAAGCTCACTGATGCGTTTTCAAGTATAAACAGATAATTACAATCATTCTAGAATATTTAAAACGCACAAAAAATCAACAATAAGCTCAAAGAACTTAACTCACTACTGGAGAACTAAATTTAAAATCAATATCAGTGATAAAATTAACGTCTACCAAAATATCAGTGACATAACAAAAAACTAAACAAAGAGCAGAAAACATATAACAATGCGAGGCTAAGGAAAAGACTATGATTTAACATGGTCACATTGGCAACAGACACGTTACCAAACAACATGAAAGCAGTTCGATGCATTAAAACAAAAGAAATCAAGACAAGATTGTACCATAGGGAATCTCAATTTTAGACGCAAACAACTCAATACGAGAGGGAGAAGCAAGAAAAAAACATACACATCACATCATTTTTCGTATATCAAATACACATGTTAAAAAAAAACATGTTTAATTTTCTTAATAGAAAAAATGGTTAAACTAACCCGCGCGTAAAGCGGGACAAACACCTAGTGTAACTAATAAAAAGGAGCTAACTGAGAATTGTAAGCCTATCCACATCAGCCTATTAAAATACACCCACAAAGTTGACACATCAGCATATCTTTGAGATCAACTTTTGCATCTTTTTCCTTCCTCGGCGAAACTATTCTTCTACTCCAATAAAAAAATAGAGATCGATTCATATCCCTAAGAAAAAAAAATCATAGATCCATTATCTCCAAAAATCTCCTTTCATCTACCCCATGTCTCTTCCTCTCCATTAACGAAAATCTTTGAAACCCTAAATAACCTTAAATCTCATTACCAATCAAACATACCCGCGCGTACATTGATCCCCAAAGTCCTAATGTTTGCTTGATAGAAAGAGAGACGTAAGCGTTTGTTGCCCTTCCCTTCAACCCTCAGATTGAACTCGGGATCGATTTCTCTTCAACCTTCCTTTGTCTCTCTGATCCAGGTTCCTTCTTTTAACCCTAATGGAACGCCTCTCTGATCTCTATGTTTTGATTTTAAGGGTTCTTATTCACTTCTACTACAAATTGTTTAACTTTTTGCTACAACAATTCAAAGATCTTCTCTGCTTCTAAAATTTGCCCTTGCGGCGCTTCACCTCATCTTCATCGTCTTTCTCTTCCTTTTCGATACAGAGTTTATTGAGAAAACTAAACGAGATCCATGGTAGTTTGAATTTGCTTCAATCTCTCTCTCTCTCTCTCTAGCTATTTTGAAATAACTTCTCCTTTGTAAAAGAACTTAACTTCTCCTTCTTCAGTATTTTGTTACTTCTGGCTCATCTCCCGGATAACTATAAACGATACATACCCTTGTTTACATGTGTTTTCATTTTGATTATGCACTACAATCGAATACTTACCATTACTAAATCGTTATCTTCTTTAATTTTTTAAAGGTATGTTGTTGATGCAATGAGGGATGTTTGTTAGGTAAATGCATTGTACAAAAACGCACCTACGACATAAATGTAAGATTTTTGTTTGTTGTTGTAGTTTGGAAAACTCTTATGGAGAATTACAAACACTGAGATTGAATTTTACTTAACCCTCTTTCCCTGTCTCTAGATTTGATACTATTAGTTTTTATTCTTTGATATGTGATGCTTTTGATTTACTTGCTCCATCCTAAAATAAAAAGCAAATGAACAGTCTCGATATAATAGAGATCAATCCTACACTTAAGGAGGCAAATGAGACTATAATCCTGCCATAGAATTGTAGATTACGGTTTCTTCTCACTCAGGTATTTTTTTTTCTTCTGCATCAACTTGATATGTTTGTCAAAATTTTTATTTGAACTATCTGGTTTGCAGTTAGGTGAAGTGAATGTAAGCTTCATAGAGAATTCTTTTGCAGTTTCATTATCTGACAAACTAAGCCAGTACCGCATGGTGGCTACAAGCCTAAGGAGCAGCAGCACGCCGCATAAGCCTTCTCTGATGTTCTTGATATATGGAAAGACTGGATGGATCTCTATTTTACTTGGAAAGTTATGTGAGAAGTAAAAAATTGCGTACGTGTATGGAAAATGATGGTTGGTTGATCATCTCTTTTGCAGGACATTGTGAGCGTTAAGCTAGCCCATGTGTTCAATTCCGCTAGTGTTATCAAGAGACCCAATGTCGATTGGTGTGAGTCTCAGAAGACAGAGACTCAGCCTCCTATGGGAGTAGAAAGAATGATGATGATTGAGAAAACACCAGCAGTAAATATTGACATAGAAAAAAAAATCAGGGAGAAATAAAAAGTTAAAAGATCATGTTTCCATATTTGGCACTATCAGATAAGCTCATGAGTACTTTTACATAGCTTGCCTATATATCTATTTCTCAGGAGCGTCCTAAGATACAAATGCTTGCCTCAAGTTTGTTGATTTTCCAATCGTCTGGGTATAACACTCCTCTCTATTGAAGCAAACATTAGTTTTGGTAACACTTTAGAAGCTGGGCAGGAAAAATAAAGCTTTGAAAATTTTTTAGAGATTAGAAAATGAAGGATGCAAAGTTTCTAAAAATTTCCAGTTATGTGGTAGAGTTTTTAATGCTTGGTTAGTTTCATCTTCTCACCTTTGTTATGCTAATCCCTAATCGAGAATATTCGTTTGGCTGAGTTTGTTAATATCTCCAAAGACAGAGCTCTGTAACTTGAAGCCGTTCAATTTTACTTTTATATAGGTTGTAAAGGAAAATGAAGATGTGAAAGTGATTGAAGTGGCGTGTGATACTGATTTGTTGCCTCCTCCGCCAAAGCTTATCTTCGACAAAAATAAAGAGTCTCGTGAAGACTTAACGATTAAGCATTGAGGTAGTTTTCTATGTTGAGTATTTCTCATCTTTATGCCTCCCATGTTGCTGACAAAAGCTATGGTTTTGTACTATAATTTCCCGTATAGTGTCAAGTTTGGACCTGCTAAGTTTTCTTAGTATTTGTCAATGCGCCTTGGTGATATGATTTTTTCGAATCCAATGTCTATTCTGCATGTTAAGTTTGGACATGCATCACATTTGTCTTGTTATTCCCAAATAATTTAATTGTTACACTGACCCTAAATTCCTGTTTGAAATATGTAATGTAGGGCGAAGAAGATGAAGCACATGTCATTCAAAAAACTGTAGCAAATGTGAGGCAAGAAGTCGAGGAGTTTGCTGAAAGGGAAGTTGAAGTATCAGTCAAACCATCTTCCGAGACTAGAGACTGCTACTCAAGCACCATCACAACCTAATGACATAACCAAGATTATCCTTACAATTCAAGACAAAGATGAACAGAACAAATTCTGAGTTTATTCAGTAAGCTTTGACACTACTTGTGATGCGCTACCTAACTTTCCATGAACAAGCTTAGCAATAAGATAAGCTGACATAAGATTTGGCTGTTACATCACCCTTGCTAACACCCATATAGCTAAATATTTTGGTTATTTTCGGGAACCATGAGTATAAGAGTCTTGAAGAGAATGTTGACGGGGTCGAGTATTTTAGATCTTAAAGTTTAGTTAAAGCATCTGTAGAAGGAAATTCTATTTATTTGTCCATTTTTTAGTTTACGAACTACACATTGGTTTCATGGTAGAAGAGAAAATCATTTCATGTACTCATCAATGTATGGTCACATCGTAGCATTTGCGCACACCATGGAAACTTTATGCTCTTTGTCATGAGAGCAGCATATTTCGTTTAACTTATAATCCCGTAAATTTATAGAGATTCTACTTCCTTTTATGCATATTTCACATGTCTAACTATATATGTATCTCTGTTAAATCTTGAAAAATATGAGATGCTTCTATATAAATGATCTTGATTAGTATGTTACCCTTTCATGTAGGAGGCGAAGTTTGAGTGGATTTCTAAAATGTATGCAGACAAAGCTAATCTCAACCCACAAAATCTGATACTATTCTTGACGATGACAAGATTGATCCATCGATCACTCCTTCCAATCTTGGGATGGAGGAGGGTGATATGATTGAAGTAGACACCAAAGAAAGATGACAAAACTGGTAAATTCATCTTTTGTTTATGATGATGAGACTAATTATCTTCAATTGGATTCAAGTAAGGTTCTTAAATGGAGTTGGTGGTAACTCCAACGTGAACTAACAATGAACTTCAGTAGCATCTCTATCTTCAAGGTACAAACAGAAGTGTATTCGTTACATAAAAAAACTTCAAGAAATTTCTGTGTTTACTCAAATTGTTGTTTTGTTTTGTGGAGATATAAAAACATTGAGAAGGAGTTTCTATCAAGAAGGACAAATTCGAGATTGACAACTAAGGAAACAGAGGAATTGTAGATGAAATGAGAAATGCCAGTGGAAGGGAAAGGGAGAAAGTTTCGGTTCGTGAGCAAGCTATGAACTGATTCTTGCATCTCAAGGCAAATGCAAGAACCAACATTTTTCTGCGAGTAATTTATCAACATAATTCTCGAGATACAAGTTTGTATCGTAACACAAAATGAAATAAACATTTAAATGGAGTAATATTTTAAAATGGAATTTAGAAAGAGTAAATATAATTGAAATATGAGAAAATTACCTTGAATAACTCTAAAAAACTTAAAAATTACTAGAATAATAACTCTTTATTAAACTAACTCTAATCTTTTGACAATTTACCATTCAACCATTCATGTTTTATTTTTCACACTAATTGAAAGAGACGAAAAATAAAAAAAAACTAACTATTTTAAATAAAAACCGAGATTTTAAAAACTTGAAAGAAAAAATAAAAAAAAGTTATAAATTAAAGACTAAAAACTTATAATAAAATAAAAAAATATATAATTAAAATTTCAAAAATAAATTTAAAACAAAAAATTATATAAATGAACATTAAAAAATTTTAAACGAAACTTAAAATATTAAAATTAAAATTTTTTTCTAATTAATAAAAACGAAAAATAAAAGTTATATAATATAATGAAAGTTTTTATACTTAATTTTTTTAATTTAAATAAATTAAATTACAAATAAAAACATAAAATTAAAAAGTAAGTTTTATAAAAATTAAAATAAAATATTTTATATAAAATCTAAATTTAATTTTAATTAAAAACAAAATTGATTTAAAGCTAATTAAAACGAATAATAAAAAGTAAAACTAAAAATTTTATAATAAAAGAAAAAATCATATAATAAATAGTTAAAATGGAACAAAAGTAATAAGACATAAAAGAAACATTAATAAAGGTATTAAAGTTTTATGAAAATATTAAAATCAAATTTCACAAATTAACAAAGAACTAGTTAAAATCATAAATATAAAAGAATGATAAATATAAAATATGATAAAACATAAAACATTAAAATTAATAAGTATATTTTTATTTACAGATTTATTTTAACTGTTGTTTAATTCAGTAATTTATTATACAAATATGTAGCAATGAAAATAAAATAAAAAAATCAAAACAGTAAAAATATCAATAAAACAAATCTGTAGTGACGAAAAAAAACTATTGTGTTATTCAAGTCAGAGAAAAATCTATGATTTCATGACAAGAGAAACTCTGTAGTCAAAGCACATAAATATGTAGCTCTCTAAAACTCTGTAACAACATAAAACAAATCTAGAGCCACTTGACATTAGTCTAGTAATTAACTTTTTCAAAAAAGTCTGTAGCCAAATTACAGAATTTTTAAGACAAAACAAAATCTATAGTGTCGTGTTTTCAAATTTTTTCGATCGAAAAACAAATTTGTTACAGAAAATTTGTGGTATTTTAAAAAATCTGCAGTATTTACACAAAAATCTGTAGAAAAAAAGTCTGTAGTAAATTAGAATAAATCTGCAATAATTTTCCAAAAAAAATTTGTGAGACACATAAATTCTCTAGCGTCAATGATGAAAAATATGTGAAAAAAACAAATATGTGACAGATTAATAAATCTATGGCTTCATGTATGTATATAAATTTGTAGTTCAGGAAAAAAATCTGAGATTCCAAAAAACAAATCTGTATACAAATTTATAAATTTTGGAGAAGCTAAAGTCACTATAGATTTGTTTCCCAGATTTATTGCACTTTCCGGCGAATTTTATTAATGGCATTCTGGTAATATTGGTTTTTTTAACAAGTTGCTGGAACGGTACTATGGATATTAAAAAAACTCAAATAACTGTAATCTTTTGTAATGTTATTCTAGTTATTTATGTCTTTTTTAGGGTTAGTGTAGTTTTTTCCCTTGAAATATTTAAATCTGATTTTGAGTACGGAAAGAAATAATGGTGTGAAATGCATAACTTCAACAACATAAAAATGAAAAACATGCCAAATAAACACATTTGAACACCAAAACTACAATCACGAGTTATGAGTTGCACTTATATATATTGTTTACTAGAAAATATTTATTTAAAGTTTAGAACACTAAGTGATGACATTTTTACAAAAATAAAAGAACAGTAAGTAATGACACCAATTCACAAGACTACGAAACTTTTGTTGAGAATGTTAAGACTCTTAATAAGAAAGCAAATAAATTGGTCATAATATTCTATTATTTTCATTCAAACGTAAAGATTATTAACATCTTTCTTAACAAAATTGAGAATATATTGGTCATAATAAGAAAGAAAATAAATTGGTCATAATATTCTATTATTTTCATTCATATGCAAAGATTATTAACATTTTTTAACCAATATTGAGAATATAAAAACAAGCTAATATATCATCCTTCCTGTAACCATGGTTGTCAATTAAAACAACTATGCTATAAAAATCTTGCAGATCGAAACAAACCAAAACACCAGCAAGAAATCTACTCCCTAGATCTACATGAACAATAAGAGAAATCATTAACAAATGCTAACACGAACTCAAAATTTAGAACACCGAAATACACACAATAGAAACAAACCCAACAAAAAACATAAAATTTAATGGGTGATAGAAAGCATGAAAGTAAGAAGAATAACTAATAGCATATATTCACACATCTCATTAATGTATAGAAAGTCATCTAAATAGAAGAGTGATAATAAAAAAAAAAACTTGAGACACTATCTTATAACAATACTAATAATTAAAAAATATACTATAAAATCCGCACGTACAAATACTAGCAACCCAACATGTCCCATATTTCTCCACTAGAACTTTCAAATCGAGTAAGGCAGCTGCCGACCTTACCTACTACCACTATAAATATTATATTAGAAAGAAAGAAAACTGCATCAAACATATTAACTAATTAACAACAAAGTTTACAACAAAAACTGAATCTTCTGTTCTTATATTAAGTGGATGCACCATCATCCCAAAATACGAAAATTCACGTCCTATATAATTTTCAACGACAAAGTATATGCCATATGAGTAATATTGATTATTTCAAATGTAAACACTTTTTAAAAAAGTGAATGCAGTGAATGATAAGAAAGTTCTTTATATGCGGAGCGCAATACATTTTCCCCGAAAAATGGAAGATTCGATGAAAACTCTAGCAATATAAACAAAATATATAACTTATAACCCAATTCCCCTAGTGAGGAAATTAAGGAAAACCGAAATAGAGAGTGAAGCAGCAACATATTATTAGAAAAGGTTAGGCAAAAACCATAGTATATTTAATAGTTACATTTACTTAAATTACAATTTTCTATTGACTTGATGTTTGCTGATTATATATCTATATCCGCGAAAATAGTAGTTCTATGGAAAATAGTAATTCTATGAAAAATAGTCATTCTATTTTATGTATTATTTGATATGCTAATTTGTGACTTTTTAGTTTCTATGACTTTCGTAATTAGTAGTGTTTTCACATTTTATTACGCATATAAAATTGTTACTTTTAATTTTATTTTATTTTTTATTTGAAAGCTTTTCTATATCGTTCTAAAAGTCTTAGTATTTAAAATAGCAATACTATTTTAACGAAATCTATACAAGTGGTGTTATTTTAAAAATATATTCCGTTATAAGAGAAAGAAATATCTTACTAATTAAAAGGAAGAAATTGTGCACCCTCAGCCTACAACATCAATCTTCTACAAAAACCCCCTTCTCCTTGCCACGTAAGCCTACTCGGACCCACATGCAAAAAAAAATGCCCCTTGCCAAACAAAACGCAACACCGTCCATTAGTATTAAAATTAAAACAATTTATTTAACTCCTCCTCACTTCAAATTGGGCATGTAATAATGGCTCGTCTTCCAAATTTACATCCAATCCAACACAAATGCTAAACCCACACACAGAGTCCCATCTTCCAATGCCCTCGCACCTTCTTCTCCATTCCACAAGCTGCTGCATCCAGAAACCTAATTCCCAAGACACAAAACCTTCTCCACCCTCTCTTTGCCTTCCAAGGATTGTTTCACCCACAAAACACTGTAATTAACTCTTGTTATTATGGCCTCCCCACGACCACGCCTCGTCACCTCCAACAACATAACCACAGAATCTAAAGCCCTGAAAACCACCTTCAACCCCATGCCTTTCTTACACATCAATCGAGAGCTCACTAGAAATCACAGAAAATACTACTACGAAACCAGCTGAGCCAATAAATTGAGCCGGCGATTCCACCTCCCTTGCTCTCCTACAACAAAAGAACAATGCTTTCTGGAATGGGAAAGTTGTCGTCAAGGTTGTCCACCGGTGGGAATCGAGGAACCACAAAAAGGCATGATTGATGTGTCAGTATTTTAGTAGTTTTATTATGAATTTTACACGAGATTTATGGTTTTAGTATGTATTCGGATCTTTTTGGCGCGGATTTTTGTTCTTTGTTGTTTTTATAGTAATCGAGCTTGGATGTACGAAAAGAATGCATTTTGGATGGATTTCAAGCTTGGAAGGAAGTTTTCTTGCAGGCTGGAAAATATCTAGAAATATGGACAAGGATGGATCGATCCCTGTCCCTGGATCGGTCGATCCCTGTCCCGATTTTACGAAGAACCATACCGAACGTATTTCGAACCGGATTACAATACAAAGACCTAAGTTGGTGTTTTCCCTTTCATTATGCACTTTTACAGACTTTTTGAGAGCATAGATTGATTTTGTAACCTAGGGAGAAGAATCATCTTTATACTTTGATCAGAGAAGCTTTCGGAACCCTATTACTCTTATTTTTGTTAAATACAATCATGTCTCTCTTTAATTTGATCTGTGTTTTTGCAATTATCATGAGTGAGTGGTCTTATCGTTGAGTTTAGGGTTCTCACATAGGGATTCATGAATAGTTGATGTAGAATTGCATGATTAGGGATTTAATCTAATGGATCTTCATC
>OVAN01009686.1:0-16640 GCA_900406275.1 Anastatica hierochuntica | reverse complement strand
GTTTTTGTGATGTTATTTAAGTGATGCAATCCACTATTTTTCTTGTAGTGATATCTCATATCCAATACATTTAGATTTCTATTGTAGATAATCGGATTTTCAGAAAACATATATGTATATAATATTCTTGAGTATATGCATTTTATGTGACAAAATAAGAAATATCAAACTCTATGAATCAAAATTAATAATTCTCTTTATAAAGCTGACTTGTGAGAATGGAATTATCTATGCATGAATCTAATGAAAATATCTAATGTATGTATCAAGATATTGACATGTGTTAACAAACAAAAGAAAATATTGACATGCAACGTAAAGGGTTATGAGATGATTGAATAAAAAGATGCATGCGTGTGTTAAGAAAACACTTCAAAAGCAAACTAAATCTTCATTTTAACATGGTTTGATCTCGCTCCGAAGATTAGAGACCAAAGAACTTTAAATCTCTTGGTCATTAAAAAATAAAAATAAATAAATCTTCACTTTTCATACAAAAAATGTATTATGAAAACCAAATTTTCCATTTCGTGGCCGTAACATCAATTTATTTACTGCTTCATTTGTATTGATGAGACAAAGCAAAAGGATATTAGAGCATGATTAATGCTGGTCCTAAGATCTAGAGTGGAATTTTTAGGATCAGTTAAGAGACGGTCTCTTAATTTTTAACTAAAAACCTAAGAACCGTCTCTTAAATAAAAACTTTAAGAGACGGTTCTTAGCTTTTTTAGTTAAAAATTAAGAAACCGTCTCTTAACCAACCCTAAAAATTCCACTCTAAAAAATTCGCATTAATCATGCTCTTATATATTATTAATAAAGCGTTTTGGTCAAAGCATACGTTAAAAACATAAATATCTGAAAATATAGCATAATAATCTACGACACTTTTGTAAGTGCCCAATTTCCTTTTTGGAAAATGTCCAATAATTTGGGCAATCTTGTTTAATTTATCTTTCTAATAATTGAACTATATCTTATCTTTTAGTACGTGACCAAAAAAAATAATCTTATCTTCTAGTAGAGTTAAAAATATGAATGATAGATTTAAAATTTTCTTTTTTAACAGGGATAAAATTAAAACTATATTCTCATCATGTAATATTGCAACCGAGTGTGCATATGGTTCCACATTTTTCTTCTCAAGGGTTCCATATATAGCTTGTTCATAATTTACTAAATTCAATATTAAAAATTCATTTGTTTCTCATAAGCCTTCAAGATGAAACATTATAGGCTTCAAAGTATTGATGAAATTTGATGTAATTCTATTTCAATATCAAAATATTTGGGGACTATTTAGTTGAGGTTTGATAAATAGTGAAATAATTATCCTCTATATGATGACAAAAAAAAATGTATCCTCTATACACTAAATGAAAAACTTTTTGACAAATTGTCTTAAAGTCGTGCTACGTGTCGCTATAGTAGGAATATACACACGATCTAATTACGAGACTAACTAATCCTTCATCAATCTGTGAAACGGTGTCGTTTTTGTACGTCACAAAACTTAAAGCTAACACAAAAGTGGGCTCAAATGTAAGACTTGGTCTAGCTTATATGGACTTGAAATACTTGTAACCCAATATCAAATGTGAATATCAAATTTCAATATCAAAATATTTGAACTTTATCCTTATGGCTCATATTAGTCACTAAAATTACAAAAAATGTTATAATCTTTAAAATCATATCAATTAATCAGTTTTGGTATAAAAACAAGTTAAAATTATCTATGAATAACATTTATGAAATTTATTATGTATGTCTAATCTAAATTTATAAAAACACTAAAATAGTTTAAAAACCAGTATCCGAATATCTCCGATTTTTCGGTTACTCACTAAGTTTAAAATCGTCATTCCACTGGCGTCTAGCGAGTTATTGAGATGAACTGCATTTTGGTTCAATTTTTATTGGTTTGGTTCGGTTTGGTATTGAGTTTTGTGTGGACCAAAGACTCCTTTTGTCTTCAATTTTTTTTTTGCCTTATCCAAAGTGAAGTGAACACCAAACAGCAAAACCAGAGAAGCTTTCAAGCTTTGTATCCCCAAACAAAAATGGCGATCGCTTCTCTTGTTCCGACATCTCAAATCTTCATTACCTGTCCAAAATCTTCAGCTTCAGTCAAAGCAAAGACTGTCGTAATTGCTGCATCGTCGCATCAACAATCAAGAAGGAGAGAGCTGCTGTTGAAATCGGCGGTAGCGATTCCGGCAGTGATTCTGCAATTGAAGGAAGCTCCGGTATCGGAGGCGCGTGAAGTAGAAGCCGGATCTTACTTACCACCGTCACCGTCTGATCCTTCCTTCGTTCTCTTTAAAGCTTCACCTTCTGATACTCCTGCTCTCCGTGCAGGTGATGCCCTAATTACACTCGCATTTCCACATTTTCTCGAATGATTCGTTGTTAGAAAGGTGTAGACTAGGGGTGGACATTCGATTATTCGGTTCAGTTCTTTCGGTTTTCGGGTAATTCACTTCTCGAAATTTGGAACTATACTGGTTCAGGTTCAGGTTTGACCGGTTGAATTAGTTAACCATTGGAGGATTTTTGAGTATTTTTGATTATTTTTGGTTATTCCCGAATACTTTTAGTATCTTCGGTTGTTTTCAGGTACTCGAAATATTTCAGTTTTGGTTCCTTTGATTCTTTAAAATTAGGAACCATTCGGATATTTGAGAAATCTGGTTCGGTCTCGGATTCAGTTTTTTCGGTTCTTCAGATTTTTTAAGGTATTTTTGTTTATTTTCTAGTACTTTTTGTATCTTCGCTTACTTAGTACTCGAAATATTTCAGTTTCGATTCATTTCATTCTAAAAAATTAGTAACCACTCACGAATTTTAAAATTTTGGTTCGGTTTCAGTTCAGTTTGTTTCAATTCTTCAGTCCAGGTTTTTGGTTCCCGTTAATATGTCCATCCCAGGTATTGTAGATTTTGTGATCTTAGCGAGCTTTTTAAATTAATGGGATCTTTGAAATCTAGCCTGGTTGTAGGAAATGTGCAGCCTTATCAGTTTGTTATACCGCCGAATTGGAAACAGTTGAGAATAGCCAACATTTTGTCGGGTAATTACTGCCAGCCGAAATGCGCAGAGCCGTGGATCGAAGTCAAGTTTGAGAATGAGAAGCAAGGCAAAGTTCAAGTAGTTGCATCTCCTTTGATCCGCTTAACAAACAAACCAAATGCAACCATTGAAGATATCGGTGAGCCCGAGAAAGTGATTGCTTCTCTTGGTCCCTTTGTCACCGGAAACTCTTATGACCCTGATGAACTTTTGTCAACTTCAGTCGAAAAGCTTGGAGATCAAACGGTAACTATATGATGAAATGATAGATGCTTCTCTATGAAACTATTCAATCATTGATGGAAGTTTCTGATCTTCTTTTGTTTTGACAGTACTATAAGTACGTGTTGGAGACGCCATTTGCGCTCACGGGAAGTCATAATCTTGCGAAAGCGACTGCGAAAGGAAGCACCGTGGTTCTGTTTGTTGTTAGTGCTACTGAAAAGCAATGGCAAAGCTCAAAGAAAACTCTTGAAGCTATTCTTGATTCTTTTCAACTGTAAAATCAGAGTCATTTGTTTATTCAAGGAACTAAAGAGCAAACTAGCTTGTGTGAAGGTACTTATAAATATTTTTTATTATTTGAGAGAGACATTAATTTATAAACTTATTTATAGATGAACAAAACAAATTCATAAAATAGAGAAGAATTTACAAATTTATAGATGACATACCTTATTATTAGTCAACACAAACATTTTTTAAATCATATGAGATTGAAGATTGAAATGAAAATTATTATAAGTTGTCTTTTGTATCATTTTTTTTAACTTGATCTTCCACCAAGGAGTTCCCTTTTGATGCCTGGAAGATGAGCATTGACAATGTAATGTTCCCAGTCAATGCCTCTTGCATCAAACCCAAACATCTTCCTCTCTTCCTTTGACAATTCTTGAAACATACTTCTTGTATTGGTGTCATCAAACCTTATATATATTGAACTATTAAGTTAGTAATCATATAGCATTTTTGTTTGCTTAGTAAATGAACAAAGTCCAAGTAGTGTTGTTATTTACCTAGCTTGAAAGAACAAGTAAGGCTGATATGTTCTTGCTAAGGACACTAAATACTCAAGCTTCCTCTTGCCCTTCATGCTCAATGTGGTGGTATGTGACTCTGCTTCTCCTTCTTCATTCTTCATCTCTCTTTCTTGTTTTGCTATAGTGTTGGATACAGAAGAGGTGAACCTCTCTAAAGAATTGTGGAACTTTGCATTCTCTAAGTCTCTTTTTGTTTCTCTTAATGGAGATTCACAAAGATGTTGATGACAATAGTCCATGAACTCGCCAGTTCTCAGAGGATTAGGAAGAGATGTCGATGTGACGTTGTAAACTTTGAGCTTTGAGGAGATACCACAACCGTGCTTTGCCATGGCTGCTATTGTCGCGTTCACAACCATATCGACTGGTATAATGTCTAGTAAAGATTGAGAATCTCCCCACAAATCAGGAATTTGATCCTTTCCATAAGCCAAGATTATTGGAGCACTCATCCTATTTATTAAGTAACAAAATGTCAATACAAACAAGAAGCAAATCTAGTGATTCTGTTTGCATTGGCGGGGAAGCACTTGACCGGAATCTTATTGAATGAGTTTGTTGACAAAAAAAAGTGATTCTGTTTTCGAAAAAAGAAAATTTTAAACCTTATTCCTTGGAGCCAACCAGGGAAAGGCTCATTGTAAGAGCTTTCGATGATACTAGGCCTTATGATCACTATTGGCATATCTCCGCGCTTGCTGTGAATTACAGACTCTCCTATAGCTTTTGTGAATGTGTAAGTGTTCTCCCAACCATAGTGTTGAGCTCTGGTTTTTTCATAAGAATAGAAAACAAAAGTTCTTTTAGATTTGGTTACAAAAGATTGTGGAGCAAGTAAAATTTCTCCTTCATTGTCACCTTTTGAGACCAAGTTCTTTAAGTTTCTCGATTTGTTCACGGCCATGGAACTTTCTTGCAGCTTCTGAAGCTAGTTTCATCTCGGTTTCGATGTTTAAGTCAGAGGTTATGTTTTCACCAATGCAGAGAGGAGTCTCTAGCACTGTTCCCTCTTTCTTACCAGTCACGTAAGCTATATATAGAGAAATAAAGTCAGTGTCTGAAACTTCTTATTAAAATGTTATCTCTTTTGGCCAAAAACATAAACTTATACCAGTTGAGTAATGGAGAAAGAGTTTCAGATTCTTGCAGTTCTTGCCAAAGTTCAAGAGCCGACCAGGTCCAAGAGCGTTGACGCTTAAAGCAGAGTCGTATCTGTTTTTTCGATTGCTTGTGTTAGAAGTAAGTGTTTGTTAGCAAAGAGAAAAGAGAACAGAGCAAGAAGAAACAGAGGAAACACCTGTCGTCAAATGTTGTGCGACCTGCACAACTTATAATGACATCAATCTCATCACTAATCTCCGCTGCTACTTGAGATTCGATCCCGAGATTGTCTTCTCCAATATCTCCAATTACCGGAATCAACTTGCTCTTCATGAAGGCTTCGTAAGAGCTCCTATGCATTTGCTTCAGAAGCTTGAAAAGATCCGAGCTTATGATCTGTGCGGAACAAAATGGATTCAAAATTGTATACACAAAAAAGAATAAAACAGAGTATAAAGTAAAGCAACAATATGAGATAGAAAACAAAACCTCATCATAGAGTCTCTTGTTGGCTGATTCTTGATCCTTTGATTTGATCAGAAGAAAGATCTTCCCAATCTCAGGACTTGTTCTCAATAGTTTCTCAATGAACGCTGCAAACATTAGAAAAGAATTCAAATCCGAAAACAAGTTTACTTGGACAAGAAGAAAACTCTGCTTTTTAGGGTTTCTTTTACCTTTAGCAAGAAACCCTGTTGCACCGGTAACGAGATAGCTTTTGCCTTTCAAGAAACGGACGATTCCAACTCCGTCACTGACACTAGCTGTTTCCGTCTCAGGCATCGTTAACGTCGTCGTAGCTTTCAACGACGTCTCACGATAACAACAACGAGTTTGCACTCTACGAGTTGTCATCAGTGACAAACGACGGCGAGCCGAGAAGTTGTTAGGTTTGCCGGAAAAAGAGGAGAAGAGGCTGAGATCTTCCAACTTGACGGCGTTGCTTGTGGCGAGGAGATTTGTGATAGCCATTTTCTTGTTTAGTTATCAACAACTTAATGAAAGCTTTTAGTTTATGTCTTGATGGCTTTTGTGTTAGAGTATATATAGACAATACTTGGGAACTATTGCGGTAAGAGCATGATTAATGCGGATCTCTTAGGGTGGGTTCTTAGGGATCGGTTAAGAGACGGTCTCTTAGTTTTTAACTAAGCTAAGAATCGTTTTTTAAAGTTCTTTTTAAGAGACAGTTCTTAGCTTTTTTAAGTTAAAAACTAAAAGACCGTCTTTTAACCGACCCTAAAAACCCCACTTAAAAGATTTGCATTAATCATGCTCTTAGATCTCTCGGTGAAAGTGTTATACAGTTTGACCCATAATTTGAATTTTAATAACCCATCGACTATTCAATCAGGTTTCAGTAAAAATGCATTTTGTGCTACAAATTGGATTTTTTCCCGGAAAACCACCACACCAACTAATGTTGTGGTAGTTGGATCGCATATTACTGAACTATCATGTAAATTGCATGGCCGAAACCCAAACCTAAATTTTTCACACGAATATGATTAATTTTGATTCCAGGATGAATCAAACTATGAAGAGGGTGTTGTTCACACGTATTACCAAACTACTATGTAAATTGTATGGACCGAAGTCCAAAATCCAAACTTCTCACACGAATATGATTTTCGGGGTGATTCAAATTTTGAGAGAGAGTATTGTTCACCCAATTTTTTCTTAGGTCTCCTTTACCGCTTGACAATGTTCCTGTGGGCAGTTTGACCCATAATTGGGGTCAAATAAATCAAAATAGTAAATCTATATAAATTATAACAACCAATAATTAGAGTCAAAACTATTATGTGCCTTACCTAAAACATGCTTTAGAAAAATTTCACAACTGGTTTTGTCACTGTTCATGTTTCACCTAGTGGAAAACAATTATAGACAAATTTTAAATTATTTTTTGACTGTTTATGTTTCGCCTAGTGGGAAACAAGATAAATGTAATACTTGTAATAAAATTGTTTAATTATAAAATCATTTCGATCTCAATAATTTTGAAAACGATAGGCATTATCAACGTTCATAAAACATTTTAGGAAAAGAAAATTCAAACCGCACGTCATATAAACTAAAATTACAATTTTATTTTCTAATTATATAGTCTCATTCTTTTTACATTGTTTGCTACGTAGCTTCACCATTACATGCAGAGTTTGGATATATATTTTTTTTACACTGTTTTTGTTTCTTTAAAACGTTTCTTTTGTATATTGTTTTTTCACACTACTTGAAAACTTTGATTTCCACGAGATTCATACCTTGTGGCCATTTTTTTAATATTTGATTTCATTTCACTATATCCAATTCGGTTGTCACAATATGGCCATTGGTTTATTATAAAATTGAAACAAATCGGAAATCGAGAAAAAGCTAAACCAAATCTCGTGGTTCACGTGGAATATGATATCTGATATTTTTACTTAAGACTCGTATTATTAACATGTAACATGAGATATATCTGATTTGAGTTGTAGTAGGTGTAATAGTTTTTTGATATATATTGCTATAAATTTGATTTGAGTTTTAGTAGATGTAATAATTTGATTTGAGTTATAGTAGGTGTAATAGAAATATGGTTATAGGAATTCTGTTATGCCGCCTTTATTATTATACTAGATAAGTACTCGCGTGATACGCGAGTAAAAATAAAATATTTAGTGTCTAAAATTAATAACATCCATAATTATAGTTTGTACATTTAGATTAAATCCTCTTTAAATCATTTACTGTCTCGTGTAAATAAATTATAGATTAAAATTTACGTTTAGTTTTTCATTTATTGTATATTTATCACAAATAAAAAATTCTTAGATTGTCTTAGATTACATAAAATTTATAAATAACAATATTTTTAAATGAAGAGAGTATCCTTAAATAAATAATATATTCATATTACGTAAAAATGATTTGAATAAACATCAACCGTTTTTTTAAACTTATATTCCGAACCTTAATTATTCTTACATGTTTGATAATTCTTTTATAATGATTCGAATGTACAAAAATTAAAACTTAGAGTCAACTTTCTATATTATATAAAAACTATTATGAAAACATGTATTAGAATATAATTTTTCAGTATTATACATTATACAATTTATGTGTATTTTATAACTTTTCTTTTAAGATTATACAATTTCCTTTTACTTAATTTTTTAATAAGCTAGTTTTCTTTTTTTGTTAAGTTATATCTTTTAAGAAGTAAATAAGCAATAATAGGAAAGTTTATATTAATTTCTATTTCTAGATTAACACATGTCACGATCTAAATTAAACATTGACATATGTCGAAATCCGGTGAGTTACAATTTGCTTACGTGTCGCGTTCGCGTCGAACGCGTTCAGCTTCGAACGCGTTCAGCTTCGAACGCGTTCAGCTTCGAACGCGTTCAGCTTTATATAATAAGATAATTTGATTCGATTAAGAGGAAACTAGGACTTGGTCCGCATTTAGGCGCGAAGTAATATCACAGAGTTTATGTTACATTTTAATACTTATATTTCTATTTTAATAGATTGATATAATACAAAAGAATTACAACATCAACCGGACATCTAGGTCTGGTGGTAAAGGGCTCACGACTGAGAGTACCGTTCGATTCTTGACCACTGCAGATTTCAGATGCGGGCTGCAGCGCTTCAGAAACTGACCCGTGGAGTTCCATTTGGACGCCCACGTAGTTAGTCTGTCCTCGCTCTATCGATGAGTGGCAGGACACCTGGATTATAAAAAAAAATATTACAATATTTTTTTATAAACAATGTTTTTCTAAACATCATAAGTATATAGAGTGGCATATATGATATCTTATATTTTAAATATGACTCATATTAGTAACATGTAACATGATATATATATATTATAGTAGGTGTAATAGTTTTATGATATATATATTATAGAAGGTGTAATAGTAAGTGTAAAGAAAAATATGGTTCTAGGATTATGATATGTGTCCGCCTTTATTATTATACATTTTGATTCGATATTAAAAGGAAATAACCTAAGCTTACATATACATATATATATATATATATATAATTTTTTTCAATTTTGTACATTGGTCTAAATTTCTAAACTTGGATTAGAACGTACGGATACTTTTTAGAACATGTCATTGTCATGAAAATATCGCAAAATGTAGCTAGGTGATACACTTATTACATGAACACAAATCCTCATAAATGATTGAAAGTTGATTATATATTAGTAGGTGAAAGAAAATTTATTGAAAAAGTGTTTCTTGAATCATTTACTCTTAACTAGATTGATCTTCCACGAAAGAGTTCTCTTTTAAGACCAGGAAGATGAATGTTGACAATGTAATGCTCCCAATCAATGCTTCTACCATCGAATCCAAACATCTTTCTCTCTTCCATTGATAACTCTTGAATCAAACTCCTTGTGTTGGTGTCATCCATACTATATAGTAAGGTCACTATATAAGTCAATAGTATAGCAAAAGAACAAGGTCCAAGTAGTGTTGTTATTTACCTAGCTTGAAAGAACAAGTAAGGCTGATATGATCTTGCTAAGGACACAAAATACTCTAGCTTCCTCTTGCCTTTCTTGCTCAATGTGGTGGTATGTGACTCTTCTTCTCCTTCTTCGTTCTTCATCTCTCTTTCTTGTTTTGATATAGTGTTGGATACAGAGGAGATGAAATCCTCTAAGGAACTATGGTACTTGATACACTCTAAGTCTTTTGTTGTTTCTCTAAGTGGAGAGTCACTTAGATGTTGATGAGAGAAGTCCATCAAATCGCCAAGTCTTAGGGGATTTGAATGAGAAGTTGAAGTGACATTGTAAACTTTGAGCTCAGAATCACCATAACCATGCTTTGCCATGGCTGCTATTGTCGCGTTTACAACCATATCAACCGGTATAATGTTCATTAAAGATTGATAATCTCCCAACAAGTCAGGGATCTTGTCTTTTCCATTGGCTAAGATTAATGGAGCAGTCATTCTGTTTTCGAAACCAAGTGAAAATGTTAGTAGAAACAAGTAGCTAATCTTTAGTACTTTTGTCTTTGAAAATGTTTAAAACCTTATTCCTTGAAGCCATCCGGGGAAAGGCTCATTGTAAGAGCTTTCGATGATACTAGGCCTTATGATCACTATTGGCATATCTCCGCGCTTGTTGTGAATTACAGACTCTCCCATAGCTTTTGTGAATGTGTAAGTGTTCTCCCATCCATAGTGTTGAGCTCTGGTTTCTCATAAGAATAGAAAACAAAAGAAAACATTCAGATATGGTTGCAAAAGAATGCGTAGTAAGTAAATTTTCTACTTTATTGTCACCTTTTGAGACCAAGTTCTTTAAGTTTCTTGATTTGTTCACTACCATGGAACTTTCTTACAGCTTCTAAAGCTAGTTTCATCTCGGTTTCGATGTTTAAGTCAGAAGTTATGTTTTCACCAATGCAGAGAGGAGTCTCTAGCACTGTTCCTTCTTTCTTACCAGCCACGAAAGCTATATAACAAACAAACAAACAAAAGAAAGTTTGTTTCCGAATCTACTCTTTATAAAGAAACCCTTTCTTTGTCGAAAACATAAACTCATACCAGTTGAGTAATGGAGAAAGAGTTTCAGATTCTTGCAGCTCTTGCCAAAGTTCAAGAGCCGACCAGGTCCAAAAGCGTTGACGTTTAAAGCAGAGTCATATCTGTTTTTGCTTGGGTTAGAAGTAAGCTTTTGTTTGCAAGGAAATAAAAAAAAACCTAGCAAGAAGAAACACCTGTCGTCAAATGTTGTGCGACCTCCACAGCTTACAATGACATCAATCTCATCACTAATCTTCTCTGCTACTTGAGATTCGATCCCGAGATTGTCTTCTCCAATGTCTCCACTCACTGCAATCAACTTGCTCTTCATGAAAGCTTCGTAAGAGCTCCCATGCATTTGCTTCACAAGCTTGAACAGATCCGAGCTTATGATCTACAAGTATGGATCAAATGGATACAAAATTGAAAAAAAGAACATTACTAAAAGTCGAGTAAAGCCAAAGGATGAGACTAAAAACAGAACCTCATCGTAAAGTCTCTTGTTGGCAGATTCTTGATCTTTGGATTTGATCAAAAGAAAGATCTTCCCAATCTCAGGACTTGCCCTCAATAACTTCTCAATAAACACTGCCACACAAAAAAACCCTAAAAGTATTCAGCTAACTTGTCCAAGAAGAAACTCTGTTTTTTAAGGTTTTTCTTACCTTTACCAAGAAACCCTGTTGCACCAGTAACAAGAAAGCTTTTCCCTTTCAAGAAACGTACGATTCCAACTCCGTCACCGACACTAGCCGTTTCCGTCTCAGGCATCGTTAACGTCGTCGTAGCTTTCAACGACGTCTCACGATAACAACAACGAGCTTGACCTCTACGAGGTTTCATCAGAGACAAACGACGAGCCAAGAAGTTGTTTGGCTTCCCGGAAAAAGAAGAGAAGAGGCTGAGATTTTCCAATTTCACGACGTTGCTTGCGGCGAGGAGATTTGTGATAGCCATTTTCTTTAGTTATCAACAACAACGAAAGCTTTTAGTTTATGTGTCTTGATGGCTTTGAAGCTTTGAGTGAGAATATATAAAGACAAGACCTTAGGACATCTCCATCGGAGAACCTTGCTAAAGGTTTTTAAAATTTTTTTTTTTGTCAAACTTTTTTTTTTTAAAAAAAAATTCTGACCAATCGCAGGCCGTCACGTGTCGTGTAGTCTGCGTAAACAGTGTAAGAGTTTGCTCTTATTTAGTTGTTTTAAGAATCAACTCTTATGTGGAACCCGCGTTTTAGTAGCTAAGAACCCTTCAAATATTCTCCAATGGAGATGGTCTTAAGAACTAACTGTGGTTAGATCTCGTGGAGAAAGTGACACATGGGTTGAGTCACATATTTGGTTGATTCATAAATTTTATTTTACAGAGGTAGTTGCAAATAAATTTTACAGCAGTAAGTAGTTAAATCTATTAAAAAGAAAATTAAATATGAACCTAATAGTTTACCAAACAATAAAAATGATCCAACTAAATATCTCCAACTAATATCAAATTTATAACGTTTCTACATGATTGTACAACAATTGGATGGCATTAAATTAAATTTGTCACATACTAACTAGACATGTTGGACCAAAAAATCATTTTTTTGCCATTTTTACTCTTTCTCAGCATTTTGTCCATTTTACTAGAATTAATCTAAAAACATCATTAAGATTATTAAAAAAAAACGAATAAAATCTTCCATAAACACTTTAAAAATCATAAAAAGTTGTATCAAACATTTCAGCATTTTAAAATGTGCCATTTACATAGTAATCTATGTATCTCCACAATTAGTTACTCTCTCAATTATGTTTTAAATATCGTTTTAGATTTTAATTTTTGTTTCATTTTAAGTCTCGTTTTATATTTTCAATGCAAATGTTTTTCAAATTTTCTAGATTTATCCATATTTTTTTAGTTTATTTAATACAATATAGGTAAAACAGAATATTTAATCATTTTTTTAATACGTGCGAAAGAATCTTAAACGACATATAAAAAATAACAAGGGGAGAATAAATTAGGAAGTCAAAACATTCTCTCCCATGATTTAGTGTTAAGAACTTGTCTACTCTAAGGTAAGATAATGACACATGGACTAAGACCATGTTTATCGCGAGCTCCAAACGGAGCTCTTAGCAATTAAAAAAAAAAAAAAAAAAAATCAGATTTGGCGAAGAACCCGTGTCTAAAAGTCCTTCGATAAGGACCGGTTCTTAAGCATTTTTTTTTGTCAGAACAATTTCATTTTCGGATCGATTTCAGATCCGTTTTTTTGGNTTTCGGTTTTTTTTTTCTGTTTTCCGGTATTTGGGTCCGTTACATATTCATTTACGATTTTTGAAGTTTCGGATCCGTTTCAGATCTACTTAAAATATCCCGATTCAAATCCAAAATACACGAAAATATTAGTTTCGGTTCCGTTTCCTATCCGTTTTTTTTTGTTTTTCAGTTTTTGGATATGATACATATTCATTTATGATTTTTGAAGTTTTGGATCCGTTTCATATCTATTTAAAATATCCTGATCCGAACTCAAAATACCCGAAAATATCAGTTTCGGTTCCGTTTCGGTTTCGTTTGAGATCCGTTTTTTTTGGTTTTTCAGTTTTTGGATCCGTTACATATTCATTTACGATTTTTGAAGTTTTGGATCCATTTCAAATCTGTCTAAAATATCCCGATCCGAACCCAAAATACCCGAAAATATTCGTTTCGGTTCTGTTTCGATTCCGTTTCAGATCGGTTTTTTTTTTGTTTTTCAGTTCTTGAATATGATACGTATCTTTTTTACGTTTTTTAAAGTTTCAGATCCGTTTCGAATCTGTTTTAAGTAAAAAATAAAATTATTTAAGAACCCCATTTGGAGTTCTTGCAATAATTGACCAAAATTGCTAAGAACCCTTCGAAGTTCTTATTCTAAAAATAATTAATAAAAAATGGCTAAGAACCCCTTTGGGGTTCTTAGCATTATATATATGCTCTTACAGCCTTTAAAGTTTTTTTCCTAATCATACTTTAAAACTTCAAGATTCCTAAAAGTGTTTTTTTGATTTTCTCACCGTATATTTCATTTATTTTGTTCTTGGTTACGTTGTTTCTTTCTAAAGCCATATTTTTTGACAAAAGTTACCGTGGCAATTTTAAAGTCAAAGTTTTTATAGTAAATTATTTTTTTTAAAGCCTACCTTTACAGTTTTTTAAATGCAAAACAATCAATTCCATAGATCATTCATCTCTAAAACATTCTTAAAAACTAAAGTTTTATCTACAATTCTATATTAATTAGAGAACAAAGACAAAAGTTTCACCAAATTCTTTTTTGATCAAAACCTAAAAGAAAATTTGTTTAAAGTTTCTCAAATTATATTGAGTGATGGGTGTGGAATTTTTTAAAATGAGGAATAGATTGATATGGAACTGGTACAGTGGACTTAGGTGTGAAACTAAGACACTTGATAAATGTATAGCACATGTACTATGTCTTGTTCAATGGATAGTTTTCATTTTTTCGTAAGTTTTAGATATGGGCATCATGTGGGCTTTTGAATTTGAGAAGCACTCTTAAAACTTCTGAACCCACCTCAATATTCCACCTTCTTGAATTTGTTGTACAACATCTTTTTTTGTAACTGCAACCGTGTTTTTTTGTTTTGGTTACGAGCGAGATCAACAAAGTTTGATTCATAGTCAAATAACACGCAGAACAACGCGATTTCATAAAGTCGAATTTCGGTGGGGACGATCGCTGAACCTTTAACAATTCGATTAAAGACATTTTCCCAACCACAAGCCTACATGTTTCATGAGTCTAATATGATATTAGTATCTTGTATATTATGAAGTAATTTTGAATGAGATTAATAGTTGGTTTTGTAGATTACAAATACTCTTAATGGATTAATTTGATTAATTATAAAATTATTCTTAATTAATTGAAACAGTTGCCTTGTTCTTCCCATAGTTGTGCCAATCATTTTTGGGCCCTAATTCTCCGAAGCCTATGAGATTTGTTTAATTCCGATGTTCACCACAAATTCATTTTCTAAAACCAAAAAAAATCTTTTACTTTAGGTCTAGAGAAAAAGCACAAAAAGTGGAAGCACACACGAAGAGTATAGTAAAATATAGAAAATGATGAAACAACATAATATCTTCAATTTACAATATAACTAAGGCCAAACTTCTAGAATTCGTTAGGCGTAGTTGAGCGATGAAGCTGGATCTAGCGTCTAGCTAAAAAAGCGGAGATTAAACGAAGATTAATCGGCGACTAGTTTTTTGATTATTTTGATATTTTTTTATTTAATTTAATTTTTATAAATATATATAAGCTTATAATTTTGACTTTTAGATTTTTTGATTTGTTTTTAGTTTAAAAATAATTAATTTGTATATTTTACTGATAATAATATATTTTTATTTGATTTTACTGGTCAATTTTAGTTAAAAGTGAAATTCCATAAGTTAATTAATGTAATGCTTAAAAAAATCGAACTGTGGAAGAAACTAATCGGACGACCACCCCTAGCGAATATGTGGAGAAGTAATCGGTTTATGTGGCATTTTTAGAACACTTTGATTGTTTGAACATTTTACAATAGATATTTTGAAAATTATTTTTTATCCATTCAAGATTTTGAAAATTATTGTTTGAATTATATTTTCGACTCCGCTAGATGAAACAAATGATATCAACATATTTCTACGACTGGTTGGTGTTGATCGAGTTTGTTATCAACTTATTTATAATTTAGGATGTATGAATAAAAATAACATCAACGACAACGTATTATTGTGGGTGGAAAATAGTCTTTTGTCTTGAAGAACTTATGATTATAACATGTCAATATATAGAATCAGTAAGAATTGTATATAAATTACAATGAACATATACAGAAAACTAACGGATTTAGTACAACTAATTATATAGGTTATTTATTGTTTCTTCTCTTTTTTTAGACATGATTTAGTTATTTACTGTAGGTTCAGTGGAAGATATGTATGTGGACTTTGCTGGTTTTGTGATAAATTAAATGATAAAGCCTAACTTTGGTTATCTTCCTCTTATACTGTTTTGGTTGATAAATTAAATTTAGAGAAAAAATATTTCATACCTTTTCACTGTTTTCTCCAAAAAAAATTATCATTGAAAAATCAAATTTCAAAATATTTACCACTATTTTTAAAATTACTTTCTTTTGAAAAATCATAGAACATAACCATTCATTTCGTTTAAAATTTTTTACAATTAACAACAAGAAAGACAAAAGAAATTCTTTGAACACAATGTAACTAAATGGGCCCGTGATTATGTAAGGATGATGACCTTGACTCTATAAGCTTTTCTTGAAGCACACAATGACATTATAAATAAACAACAAAAAGAGCATTGCATTATCAAAAGGGTAAATTGGTTGATTAACCAGCCAACCCTTAAAAATTAAGAAACTAACCATTGGCTTTTTTTCTTTTGGAGCAATTTTTCTTTTTTACCCCTACACCCCACAAAACTTCAAACGGCTCTAAGATTTATACGTGTATCGAAACGAAATTGTAATTACACGAAAAAAAGTAGATTTTTTCCCTATCTAACGTATCTTGAATTTTTCGAAACGGATATATATTTTTCAAGTATACGGTAATTGGTGAAAATTATAAACAGTTGTATGCTATTTAAATAGAAAGTCTACTTACGTAGTACGTCTAAATTTTTATAAAAGCATAACTTCTATATAAATGAAAACATATTACTTAAAAACTGAAAGTTCCTACTATATATAAGGGAATGAATGTGAAGCTTAAGCCACTTCCACAATTTGTAAACCATACGATCAACTATAATAGTAAAAATATGGTCCGACGAAAACACTAGTTAGACTT
>OVAN01009685.1:0-16641 GCA_900406275.1 Anastatica hierochuntica | reverse complement strand
ACTAAATTCAGAGCAAATGTCTGTTTACGCAGCAGTGATGGATTCAGTAAAAAACTGCAAAGGAAAACTGTTTTTCGTCTATGACTCAGGAGGTACGGGAAAAACATATATTTATAGGACATTGATTTCTAAACTACGATCTGAGAAACGAATCATCCTTCCGGTTGCAACTTCAGGCATAGCGACAACACTTTTACCAGGGGAAGAACTGCTCACTCCCAGTTTAAAGTACCTATAGATCTCCATGAGCATTCTATGTGTGAAATCAAACCAAACACAATCCTCGCAGAATTAGTTCAAGAAGCATCCCTAATTATTTGGGATGAGGCTCCAATGGCACATCGTCATGCTTTTGAAGCATTGGACCGGACGCTAAGAGATATCATGAGTTTTGTCAACCCAACTGCTACGGAGAAAATATTTGGAGGGAAAACAGTTTTGTTAGGTGGAGATTTTTGACAAGTGTTTCCTGTTATCCCGCAAGGCACCAGACAAAACACAATTTTGGCATTACTCAAGAGATCTTATGTATGGGAAAACTGCTACATAGCTCTCCTCTCAAAAAACATGATAGTGCATGAAGACGAAAAAGAGTTTACTAAATGGATTTTAGAAGTCGGAAACGGAGAAGCAAAGACAATACCTTCTCTTAAAGAAAACGACCTTGAGAATGAAAACATAATTATCGACAAATTGATAATGTTGGCCAAAGGAGGAAACCCATTGGAACAGATCCAAAGAGCAACTTTCCCGGACTTGGAAAATTCTTTCCAAAATCGAGAATTTCTATGTGTTCGTGCCATCCTTGCTCCAAGAAATGAGACGGTGGACGAGATAAATGATTTTTTCCTAACAAAAATCAATGGAGACATGAAAGAATATCTCAGTGCTGACACTATTGCTGAAGATGACATCGACGTGGATGGAGTTAATCTTCTATACACAACATAGTATCTAAACGCCCTCAAATGTTTGGGAATACCAAATCACAGACTTCGTTTGAAACAATATGTTCCGGTCATATTACTCAGAAACATAAACCAAAAGGAAGGCATGTGCAATGGTTTGAGACTCATGATTACACGTTTGGGGGAAAAAGTACTCGAAGCAGAGATATTAATAGGAGAAAATGCTGGGAAAAAGTCTTAATACCAAGGATCGTCATGACGACTGCGGATACAAATTGTCCGTACAAGATGAAAAGAAGGCAATTCCCGATAAGAGTTTGCTATGCGATGACGATAAACAAAAGCCAAGGACAAAGTCTACAAAATGTTGGAATCTATCTACCAAAGCTTGTTTTCAGTCACAGACAACTCTATGTCGATTTATCGAGGGTCACCTCAAAAAAAGGGTTGCACATCTGGAGTGAAACGACCACCAAAGAAACAAATCCAACAATCAAGAATGTTGTCTACAAAGAAATCTTCAACAACCTCCAATATAGACAATCAGGTATTTTCAATCATTGCATATAACCAGTAATATTTTATGGTTTGAAACTAAAATAAAAAAATAACTAAAATAAAAAATTAATAAAAAAACAGGAGAAGAAGATCATGTGAAAGAAGATAACCGCCAAAAAGCTTGAAGATGCTAAAGAAACAACACAAACTTATAATGCGAAGAAGCTGACAAAAAACTAAGCATCTATAATTCTTGTAAAAAAAACTTTCGTGCAAAGTCTATAAATTTTTTAATAAAAAATCATTAATAATTTCAAATACTCTAAAATACATATAAAATTACAAAAACAGTCCCGCGGCATCGCGCGGGTATCAACCTAGTTTTTTTAACTATCGGTGGCTTGGCTAACCAATATTTCTTGTACAAATTCTCCTAAAATATGCATCGTGAATTGAAATTTGAGGGCATATATGCAAAACACAACTTTATTAGAAGATAAGTTCGATATATATAACTAATAGTCAAGGTATCAGTTCTAATGTTATATAAAAGGATAGAGATATCAACCCGTACATATAGAACATCGTCCATGAAATATATTGAATCTTTTGTCATAAAAGAGGTCCATGGCATCTTTGCATTTGCAATTTTTCCTGAAAGGTCATCGAAATTAAACAAAATGTGTTTAACTTTGACTTGCTCTCCGAAGTTGGTTATTACACTGAATCCATGTCACTTATAATCACCGTCACTACCTCTATGAACAAGCCAAGACAATACAATTTGCAAGGAACATAAACGTATAACTGATCTCCCAAGAGGTTAAATCCCTGTGTATATTCTACCATTTGGATAGAGGCTGACGCATTTTGAATGCTCCATATTTAGGTAGACGATGCATTGATCATGTGAATCCTCAAACTCCAAAATCTTGACGGATTGTAGCTTCTTTCAACAAACCAATGGTTTAGTGCAATCGTCCCTGAAGCTAGAACACTTCGGCGATGAATTGAAGATGTTTTGAAAATAAAGAATTTCATCACTAGCTTTGTTGCAACATCAGGTTTTAAGTCATCTAAGGCCAAAATTTCATCTAGTTTGCGTGAAGAGATGTAAGAAAAGCGAATGCAACTGCTGAGAAATTTTAAAATCTCTCTAGTTTTTCTATGGATCAAAGCAATTTAATTATATGTTTAGGCAATGAGTGCATCATACGCATAATTTTCATCAAAAATTAAGAGTTCGTTGATGGAGAAAATAATCTCTTACTCAGATTATTGAATAAATGTGATGCAATAAAATTGGTTAAAAATCAGTCTTCCTCTTTTTGGCTTAGGCCTCTCTAGTTGTATTAGACGGTTTGACCTTCTCCTTTTCAAAATAATCCCCCTTAATTGGTGTGGTCTTTATTGCCGGCAACAGCTACGGTATCTTTGATTCTTTGACCAAGTTTCCTTACTTATCCTTTCAAAAGACCACTTGTGTCATCTCTTTCCTTCTGTGGCATTTTTTGTGATTTTTATTTACATATTTACTTGACAATCACGATATGATTTCCAGTAAATTGATCACAGAATATTGCATTTTTAATCACTCCTTCCATAAATACGTGATTGATCTTTTGCCAAAATTATCTCATCACCCTCTTGCCTCTCTTGTTCACCGAAAAAACTTACCTCCGACAATGGCTGACATGCTTCAACTTGCGATGAACTCGATGTGCATTGAGGATGATGAACCCATTGTTTTGCTGGACAATCCCCGCTTTTACCTCTTCTATGATAACTCAATCAGTCTCCTTGGAAGGTTACTTAACCCCTCCTCTCAAGCCATGGATAAGATGATAGACGCTATGCCTCAACGGTGGAGAGTATATGACCGAGTCAAAGGTATTGCCTTGTCAAAAGATAAATTTCAATTCATCTTTCAACGGGAGGAAGATATCAAGACAGCGTTGAAAGATTGCCCTTGGTCTTTCAACAATTGGACCGTTTTGTTGGCTCGATGGGTTGAGTCCCCTCCACCGGATTTTCTCACGACAGTGGACGTGTGGGTGCGTATCTGAAACATCCCTCGAGCTCACTGCACCCCTAATGCAATCAATCTGCTTGGAGAAGTCATTGGTAAGGTTTTGGTGATTGAATTTGATCCTGAATCTTCCCAACGAACAGAGTATGTCCGAGCTCAAATCCAGATCAACATTGACAAACCACTTAGGCCGACGAAGACACTGCATTTAAAAATTGGTGGCTCTATTTTGATTAGTTTTGAGTATGAAAGGATCCAAAAAGATGCTTTCATTGCTTCCGTCTTACTCATGACAAACCCAAGTGTCCCTTGTTGAAGAAGCAAATAGAGGATGTGAAGCAGAAATTCACCGTTAATGAAGCTGGGGAAGCAAGCCACAATACTGGAGTTGGAAAGAGTGTTGCTGTGTATGATGAACCTCCTCCAGGTTTCCCTCCTCTGTTTCCCTCATTATCCAAAGAGGAACAGAAAATGGCCATGCTGTATGTTTCCCACTCGGACCCGACTGAGAGCAAGCTCGCATAGAAAGGGTTCGCCAATCTATCATGGAAGACGCTGAAGCTTCATCATGCCACCGACCGATAATCACTTTGCAAGCAAGTCAAAACATTGGTCACGTTTTTGACTTTGATACACAGAAGCTCTTACTTTCACGTCTAAATCCACATGACCCAAAGACTATGTCTTCTGCCCCACTTTTTGAAGGCTCTAGCAGCAATAATGATGAGGTTAACTCTACTCTGAAGATGAATCATGTAGTTGAAACGGGTTCTACGGGTTTTCAGGCTGGCTTTACTAAAGACCACCTGTCCGGGACCTTTACTAAGAAGTCCACAAGGAAGCGGCAACCTTCTTGGAAGCGAAGACTGGCTATGCAACAAAATGAATCTCCGATGGCAGAGACACATACCAAGGTTCCTCCACTGAACATAGATGCTAAGAGAAAAGCTGCATCTAACATTAACCCTCAGGTTACCAAATTACCAAGAACACATGATCAAGCGGTGACTTCCGTATTGAAGCCGCTGAAGCCCAAATGAGCATACTGAGCTGGAACTGTCAAGGTGCCGGAGGTACCGAGACGGTTCAATGTCTGCGAGAGATGCGTAGAACCATTTTTCCAGACTTTTTGTTTTTATCAGAAACTAAGCAAAAGTTCGATTTGTGTTCGGTCTAAAAAATAGTTTTGATTATGAAGATTTATGTATTGTTGAACCTAGTGGTTTGAGTGGTGGTTTGGTTGTCATGTGGAAGAAAGACTATAAAGTGGAAGTGTTACATTCTGATAAGAGGATTATCGATATGAAAGTTTCGCTTGGCTCTATTACTTTCTATCTCTCGTGTATCTATGGCGATCCAATGAGTAGTACGAGAAATTTGGTATGGGAGCAACTCATCAACATTGGTCTTGATCGAGATGAGTCATGGACTCTAATAGGAGATTTTAATGAATTGTTATGCAATGAGGAGAAGTGTGGAGGTCCATTGCGAGCAGAGTCTAGCTTTTGGGATTTTAGAAAAATGGTCCAGTTTTGCAAGATCAGTGAGATGAGAAGCACTGGTAATCAAATGTCATGGGCTGGAGTATGAGAGGATCATTGGACCCAATGTAAACTCGATAGAAGTTTTGCTAATGATGAATGGTTCAAGTTTTTTCCATGCTCGAACCTGCTTTACATGGATATGTGGGCTTCCGATCATAGACCTATTCTTTTAAATTTTTCACCCGACGTTGGAGATGCATATAGAGGAAGGTTTTACTTTGACAAAAGGCTGATCGTGAAACAGGGGTTTGATGAGGTGGTTCGTCAAGGCCGGGGCCCTGAATCTTCGAATCCCACTATCTCTGTTATGGACAGATTAGCTAAGTGTAGAAAAGAGATCGCCAGGTGGAAAAAGTCGATCAATGTCAACTCCGGAAACAACATTAAAGCTCTCCACAATCACCTTGAAACAGAGCTTTCAAAATCATCTCCTAATATACAGGTGATACGGAATATTAAACGAGACCTCTCACACGCTTATCGTGAGGAAGAGATATTTTGGAAGCAAAAAAGTCGTAACCAATGGCTTAAAGAGGGTGATAAAAACACGCGATTCTTTCAAAATAGTGTTAAAGGCCGAAAGATACATAATCGTGTTCTCATTCTAAAGGATTCTAATGGTACAGAGCAGTTTAGTGAAGGTTCCAAAGTAGGTATTGCCGTTGAGTTTTTCAGAGAGCTCTTTTCCAGTACAAATCCATGCGAGATTGAACAACTTTTTGATGGCTTTAACCCGCGAATATCAAATGAAATGAATGTACTTTTGACGGCTCCAGTACATGAAGAAGAAATTAGAGTGGCAGCTTTTGGAATCAAAGGCAGTAGTACACCGGGTGTTGATGGGTTTACGGGGGTATTTTACAAAAGGTTTTGGCATGTGATCGGCTCTGATATCACAAAGGAAGTGAAGCAATTCTTTAACTCAGCGATAATGCCCCAAGAATGGAATCATACTCAACTCTTTCTCTTACCGAAGATTCCTAACCCTTCTTTGATGACTGATATGCGTCCTATAAGCTTGTGTTCTGTGCAATATAAGATCATCTCTCGTATTCTTTGCGATAGACTAAAAGCTGTCCTACCGGACATAGTCTCAGATACACAAGGAGCTTTTGTCTCGGGTAAGCTTATAACGGATAATATTTTGATTGCCCATGAAATGATTCACGCTTTGCGTACTGATGAAAAGGTATCCAAGGAATATATGGCTATCAAGACGGATATGTCTAAGGCTTACGACCGCGTGGAATGGCCTTTTTTGGAGCTTCTTTTGGAAAAACTTGGTTTTGATAGAGTTTGGGTGCGATGGATTATGTCTTGTGTGAGCACCGTCTCTTACTCTGTTCTTCTCAATGGTCGTCAACATGGGTTTATCAAGCCGGAACGAGGACTCCGCCAAGGTGATCCTCTTTCACTTTTCTCTTTGTTCTTGGAGCAGAAGTTCTTATTCATCTACTGAAAAAGGCGGATACCTCGGGCAGACTTCATGGTATTAAAGTAGGCACCAACGGACTCTCAATACACCATATTCTTTTCGCGGACGATAGCTTATCCCAATATTTCTCAAACTTCTTCATCATTTTTTCAGCCTTCTTCTTCAGGTCCTTATCTTGACTACTACACAATAACTTAAGGTTCTTCTCTATGGTGACTATCTCACCATAAAACTTATAGGAATTTACAGTGGATGAGGATGATACAACAAGGGTGGAGTTGTAGAAGATGACTAGGAATCTAGCTAGTTTCTTAACTGCATCCCAATCTGTGGTAGCAGGAGGCCCTGACATTTTCTCACCATTTTTTTCAACCTCTAGGAAGTAACCATTGTACAACTTATCTTCTGCTACCATCTTATCAAAGGATACTCTATACTTAAGGGCTCTATTCAACATAAAGAATGTTGAATTCCATCTTGTTTTCACATCTAAAGGAAGACTACCCCTAGACATTTTCCCCGAGTCAACCATCAATTCAAATGACTTCTGCCTATTACCAGATTACCTAACATATAAGATTGCATTGTGTATTTCACTTACATTCTTATCTACATATGCTAGACCATCTTTGACAATCAAATTTATTATATGAACACAACATCTAACATGCATATACTCCCCATATAAGACTAGAGAATCATCAGAAAATTTAGAAAAATCAGTTCTAAATCTACTAACTACATTTGAGTTAGCAGTAGCATTATCCACAGTTATACTGAATGTTTTTCTTATGCCCCACTCAACTAATATTTCAATAAGACAGTCAGAGATGGTCTTACCTTTATGATATGGGATGTACTTGAAGCTTATGTTCAACTTCTTCATTGTCCAGTGAGGATCAATGAAGTGCAGGATGATCACCATGTAACTGTCCTCTGACATGGAGACAATAAACAAGGAAAAGTTAAATATATATTAAGCATAAGAATTAAGAAATTAAAACTTAAAAAATAAGACTCAACTTACTTGTAGATTCTGCAGTCCATATATCTATAGTTAGAGAAACTCTTTGCTTGTTAATCATGAACCACTCCTTCAAAGATGCTTTTCTCTTCTTGAACATCTCTACAATGTCTCTGGTAGTTGTTCTTCTTGATTGTGGTTTGTATAAGTTCACGTTGTTGCATAAATGCTTCCATGCCATACTCTCTACAAAGGCCAATGAAAGTTCTCCTATCACTAGCATCTCGTTGGTAGCCTCCCTAAAGACTGCCTCTGAAATGCTTCAGTAATGATGCATTGTTTCTCCCTTGTTTGCCAGGCTTGATATTGCTTGCAAGTTTGAAGATGCTTTTGTAAATTAGAAGTTCTTGATGTGGTTGGACATGCAAATAGTTTGTGGTAGTACTTGCAGGTGCATTTGTCCCGAGTCTCTTGAAGCCTTGAGAAATGGTCCCAAATTTTTTCTTTGCCTTTGATGGTTGAGAAGTAGCACCACTTGTCCCATGTTTCTCCTTTCTTTTAGTAGGAGTATGTAATCCATCTTGGTTTTGATCTGTTGGACCTTTTGCCTGTTCTTCCATTCTGATGCTTGTATTCGGAGGAGATTGTGAAGAATCAATCATCAATAAGAATAACAAAACATATTAGATTCATGAACATAAAGACAGAGAAATCTAAGTACATAAAAAAGAGACAAAGACAATCTAGACAAATACTATACAAACTATAAAGACATAAGACTCATGAACACAAAGACAGAGAATCAAACAAAGATAGTACAGAGAAACTACAGTTATCAAGATATGCAGAGAAACAAACTACAAAGACAGAAGATTCATTAACACAAATACAGAGAATCAAATTTATCAATATATGCAAGGCATACAAAACAGAAACAACCTTATACATGCAAGCCTCAAAAGGTCCAAATGCTACACAACAAATACATATATCATAGTATTCGTACTATTAGACAAGAAAGCAGAATATCATATACTAGAAATCAACCCATAATCATGATCAACTTAATCAAATAAGATAGTAGAAATCAAATGACATTTATATACATATATCATAGTATTAGACTATTAGTGACAAACATTTGGACAAAACAAGAATCCAAGAGTCAAAGAGTTATGATTCGAAACACAAACTCTAACACAAACATGATACGCCAAAGAATCACAAAAAACACAAACTTAAAACTTATATAAAACATGCATATCGAAAGATTGAACAAAGTAAACAAGCTCAGAAGCAACAATTCACACGATTCAAGCAACGATTCGATGCAAAAAGAGTTAGGTCAAGATTCACATTATTCGCAGGGTTCAAGCAACGATTCACATGATTTAAAGAGAGTTATGTCATGATTCAGAAAGATCCACACGATTCAAGCAACGATTCACAGAAATATGTCACGATTCACACGAGTCATCACACACAAACCAATAAATAATCGACAAAAACCTACAAATAGAGAAGAGAAGATGAAAAATAGCTTACCTGGGAATTATTTCTTGAGGATTTAGAAGGAGGAGGTATGACGAGTTGAAGAAATTGATGAGATTCTAGAGTGGCTAAGTAAAATGACCCATATTTAGGGTTTCGCCGCATGTATTTAGGGGGAAATGCGAAACAGTGAATGAGCCAGATACACACACATCACACGAGTCTCTACTATGTCTAATTAGGTTCGGGTTACTTTGAGTATTATTTGGGTATAGGATATTATCCGAACCGAACCGATACCTGCAATATGTTAGAGTCTCCCATTCGGGTATTTCCCATTATCCGAACCCGATACGAACCGAACCGGTTTTTCGGGTTGGTTCTAGTTCGGGTATTCGGGTACGGTTATTATGTCTAGGCCTAATTATAATGTAGTCATTGGTTCTACATCACATCGGGTTAAGTAAATGGTACCACATATTTAGTTTTAAATTTAGTTGTTGCTGTTTTTTCATAAAGATTCTTCATTGTTTTTAAACCAAATAAGATCCTAGAAAGAACAAAATATTGAAAAAGATTGACAAAAGTCATAGTCACACCAGAAATAGCTGTAGACTCAGAGTATATGACCTAATTTAGAGAGAGAAAAGGTATATATGATCATTACATGACACTACAAAAGGCATATTTGATTCCTTTCACTAAACTCGTCACATACATCTCTCGATCTCTCTTCTTGTTCTTCTTGTTCTTCTTCTTCTTCAGCTCTTCAGATGGAGTAGAGATCTTTGACTTAAATAGCTTTGCATCATTAACATTAAGATCCTCTACATGGTCTACGAAGATGAAAAGCTCACAAGTCCAAAAATCTCCAAGACAAGCGCTAAAACCTTGTATTTCAACACTTGGAAGAGTGTTCCTTTCGGGATAGAATAAAGATATATACGGTGAACTAGATTTAAAGTGCATGGAAAAAAGAATTTCACCCTTAGTAGTCACTCCAGCGATAAAAACATGGCGGAAATCAAAGATTCTATTCTCCCTCTCGCACAAAGTGTAGTCGTATTTTGACCATTTTTGTTTCTCGACATCTTCTAGAACCCAGATACATACACATGTATGTAATTCATCATACCTCAAAGAAGTCACCCCTAATTTACCCTTATAGTTTATCAATTGAACATACCAAAAAGTAAAGCATTCTTTGTCAGTAAACTTGATAAAGTTGAAATTCTCAGATGGAAGATCAAAGCATACTAGAACGTAAGACTTGTCATCAGTTCGTTGAGCTAAGTAGTAAAAAACACCACTGACGCATTCCCCTTCATACCAAGTATCATGGGTCAACTTACACTGAATCTTCCTCCACCTCATTTTCCCATGTCCTAGTGTCAGAATTCTATGATGAATCGCATCATGACCATATGGATAAGCCATAAACAAAACCTTGAATACGTTGTGCGTTGGATCAAACCCTAAAAGGGTTGTTGATATTGGTTCTTTAGACTCAATTTAGGCAAGGACGCACATTGTCCCGTGCTAGGGTTACATATCACATGTTGGATACTCACATCTGGCAAATTATGATGAAAATATATTAAACCAGAGGAATAGCCACAACAACCCCACTTTATGTCTTGAGGAAAACCATGCTGAAATCGGCAGCTACTTGAAGAGACGACTTCTCATATGGATTCTGAAGCTAAGGTTGAGGCGCCGAGTATAAGTGCCAGTCATTAGAAACTCCAAAGATAACAAATAAGAGACCTAGACGAGCTGAGGATCTTATTAGGAATAACTATGTGAAATCTAGACGACAAAGTATAGACTCAAACAACTTAGACACGCAACGAAACCTCGCGATTGACTTTGCTCGCAATCTTGAGAATACCTCGAGATAGAGATCATTCGAGATGGAACTCATGATTGTTGTATATTTTGGTGATTGATGGAGAGATGGGGTACGTTAAAACTTTATACGACTGAAGCTAGACATGGGTGTTCGAGTATTCGGTTCGGTTCTGGTTCTTTCGGTTCCAGAGCTTAGGATCCATATTGGAACCGAAACTATTCGGTTCGGTTCCAAAATTTCAGCTCCAGTTCGGTTCCGGTTCTTCGGGTACCGAGATTTAAGATCCATTTGGTTCTTTTCTCAGAACCGAAACTGGAACTGAACCATTACTTTGATTTGTTTTTAAGAAAATGGGGTTTTCAGTTTGGTTCCGGTTCCGGGTCTCTCTGTTTCGGGACTTAGGATCCATATTGGAACCGAATACTATTCGGTTCGGTTATGGTTTCGGTTCCAAATTTTTGGTTCCAGTTTGGTTCCGATTTTGGTTCTTTCGGTTCCAAGCTTTAGGATCCATTCAGTTCTTCAATTGGAACCGAACTTGAACCGAAATCAAAAATTTGGTTTGGTATCCGTCGGTCCGATTCAGGTCGGTTCTTTTGCCCATGCCTAACTAAAGTCCTAGGGCTACCGCTCTCAACTTCTGCTCTCAGTTCCAGAGCTGTGTTCAGCTTCTTTCCTCTTTTCCACTCTACCAATCACATCGACCGTCTTAAAGCTGTTATGATTAATTTTGTAATAGAAGTTTAAAACAAAAATGGAGAATTATTTATTTTACCGAGTGACAACTAAAGATGTCAGACGGGTCAGTCCGCGTCCAAGTAATCCAACTCATTGCAGGTTTGATTTTTTGGCTGGTCGAGCGGGCCGGTCCGTTACGGGTTGCGGTTTATATTTATATGTCCAAATCCGCCCCACATAATTTAGCGGTTTTGCGGGTCGACCCGCGATTTATGCTTTTGTTTTTGGGATATATATATAAATATATATATATATATATGTATATATGTATATGTATATGATAATTGGGTAATAGTTGACAATAAATCAACATGATTTTTCTCCGCTAACATCCAATCGTCGTTAATATAGTTACATTTTTTTAACCACTACATCAATACATTAAGATGGATTTACAGATTTACAAGTTTAAATTAGTTATCTTTTAATCTATTCGCTGCTATAATCATTAATGGCGTACAGAAATATATATCTATATATAAAACAAGATGTCATTTCATGAACCATCATAATTTTTGTTGGGAAGGTTAATTGAAAATACCGTCTTACTTCGAAGTGGATTCTTTCAAAGAATGTGATATGGTTAATTTCTTTTAAAACGAAAGCTAAGTTTAAATATGACAAATTTCATCACCAAATTTTATCAGAAAAACATTTTTTTTGCTTATCAAAATGTCAAAGAAAATACTTTCAAAATAAAAAAGAAGATAGCTAAAATTTAAAACATACGTAATATAACTAGAAATCCACAAGAACACTAGTACACTCAACCTGCGGACAATCCGCGGTAACACGCGGTCTAGCCCGCCAAAAGCCGCGGATCATACGGGTTCGGTCTACGTGACCCGTGTTTTTATGAACAAATTTTAGCGTGTCCAAACCTGCCCCACAACGGTATTATTTGGGTCTAACCCGTAGATTGCGGTCCATATTGACATCTCTGATGGTAACCGTCTATATTAAAAAAAAGTTATTTTTTAAATATATATTTTTTCGTTTTTATATTTGGTTGGAGTAAATTTCAAAATAAATTTAGAAAATGAAAACGAGGTGAGCCGAATTCGAAGGCTTTGGACCCGTTTTATTTCCGCTTCTCCTTCACTGTATCTCTCTGTTTCTTCTTCCTCTTCCCTAAAAGCCTAAATTATTTCACCTGCCGCTAGAAAAGTTTCTTCATTTCTCCATTTCAGGTGAATCTCAGACCCTTAATTGTTCTTTATCAATCACATAACCACATTGTTTGTTCTCTGCATCGATTTTATATAATACATATCGTCCGTTTCCGATTACTCTCATAGTGTGAGTCTTCTTATATTTCTGGATCTGGGTCTTGTTTATCCTTGATTCTTCTGTCAGTATCATATTCGTTTTCACTCGATTCACATAACTTGTTCATTTGTTAAATCGATCAATCTTCAAAGACTGATTTTTTTTATAATGTTTTTGTTTGCAGCAAGGTATAAAAATGGCAGACGGTGAAGACATTCAACCTCTTGTTTGCGACAATGGAACTGGAATGGTTAAGGTATTACACCACAAAAAAAAAAACTCATTAGATTGGTTCTATTTGGGGTCGATTATGTGTGTTGTTGTTGTTGTTTGTATTGTACAGGCTGGTTTTGCTGGTGATGATGCACCTCGAGCTGTGTTTCCTAGCATTGTGGGTCGTCCTCGTCACACCGGTGTGATGGTTGGGATGGGCCAAAAGGATGCTTATGTCGGCGATGAAGCTCAGTCCAAACGTGGTATTCTAACACTTAAGTATCCTATTGAACATGGGATTGTTAACAATTGGGATGACATGGAGAAAATTTGGCATCACACTTTCTACAACGAGCTCCGTGTTGCTCCTGAGGAGCATCCTATTCTACTCACCGAGGCACCTCTCAACCCCAAAGCTAACCGAGAGAAGATGACTCAAATTATGTTTGAGACTTTTAATGCCCCTGCTATGTATGTGGCTATTCAGGCTGTGCTTTCCCTCTATGCTAGTGGTCGTACAACTGGTGAGTGAAACCCCTTTTGTTTGTCCTTATTGGTATAAAGGTTCGCGTTTTGCGGAAGAAAAATGTAAAAAGTCTTTTGGATTATGAATATGCAGGTATTGTGCTTGACTCGGGAGATGGTGTGAGCCACACTGTTCCTATTTACGAGGGTTATGCTCTTCCACATGCCATCTTACGTCTTGATCTTGCGGGTCGTGACCTCACTGACGCATTGATGAAGATCCTTACTGAGCGTGGTTACTCTTTCACCACCACAGCAGAGCGTGAAATTGTCAGAGACATAAAGGAGAAGCTTTGCTACATTGCTCTTGACTACGAGCAGGAGCTTGAGACAGCTAAAACCAGTTCAGCTGTTGAGAAGAACTACGAGCTACCTGATGGGCAAGTGATCACCATAGGATCTGAGCGGTTCCGTTGCCCTGAGGTTCTTTACCAGCCATCTATGATCGGTATGGAGAATGCAGGTATCCATGAAACAACCTATAACTCCATAATGAAGTGTGATGTCGACATCAGAAAGGACTTGTACGGTAACATTGTGCTCAGTGGTGGAACTACAATGTTCCCGGGAATCGCCGACAGAATGAGCAAAGAGATCACTGCTCTGGCTCCAAGCAGCATGAAGATTAAAGTTGTTGCCCCTCCAGAGAGGAAATACTCTGTTTGGATTGGTGGCTCCATCTTGGCTTCCCTCAGTACCTTCCAGCAGGTCCTGTCTATCATCTCCTCCCTCTAAAACTGAAAATAAATTGAATTCTCATTTGTATCCTGATGCTTAACTAAACCGGTTCATCGAACTTGTGCAGATGTGGATCGCAAAGGCAGAGTACGATGAGTCAGGACCATCGATTGTTCACAGGAAATGTTTCTAAGTTCAAAAGTTCATCATTTTCCAGAGAAGAAGCCCCAGCCAGGGTTTAACTCTTCCGCTATGCCTTCTCTTTGTTTTTGTTCATTTATGTTTTGTTAATTCTGGCCAAAGACATTTTCAAGGATTTTTAATGATCTGTTTCAAGTGAATAAGGACACATCCATCTTTGTCTAATTGTTATATAGCAATGTGTTTCAAATCATAAGCATTGAAGAGTTCTGCATCTGTGAAGCAGTTGCCTAAATTCAACACCAAGCTTGAGAAAAAAGCCATGCTAGACACTAAATGATGAAAGAAGAGAAACCAACACATACAATCAGAGCTGAGTCAAAAGAAAACAAAAAGTTGTGACTCATTTGATGACACCAAATGACCAAATAGAGAAAGAAAGAAAAAACCAAAACAAAAACCATTGGAGACACCAAATGAAAGAAGAGAAACCAACACACACAGTAGTGGTTCAGTTCAGGATCCCAGGTTTAGGGCCGGTCTAATAGCCTCTGCCTGCAACCCATGTGCTGTTCAAGAAACTTGGTGAGTCTGATATGCTTAGAGGACCATTGATCTGCTAGTTTTTGGTCTTTAGCCTCGGCGTCTCTCCTCAAACCGACGAGCTGTTCTCTATACTCTCCTTCGATCTTCTCCATTGCGCTCTTCTGCTCTTCTCTCAGAGCCTTCATTTTTGCCTCAATCTCTTCCATCTTCTCCCTTTGTCTATTCGTTTTCTCTGACTCTAGCTGCAGCTCGAGCCTCCTTAGTCTCCATGCCGCCTCCTTCTTATGCTCCGCCCACACTCTGTGCCCTTCTTCCAACTCTCTACAACACTCCACAAGCTCAGACAAGAACACACTCTCGCTACTACCACTACCATACGGTATCATACTCCCTAACACAAGTCCCCCTGGGCTGCTCTCTGCTCCTCCTACTCCTCCTCTCTCGGGTTGCTGCTGCAGCCACGGGATGGACGGAGGAGGCGCAGCTGCAGCCACAGTGGAAGGCGATAAGCTGAGAGTCACTGAAGGAGGTCTTGCAATGTTCCCATTGTTAGGCGTAGCTAACCAAGGCGGTATCACCGGGTTAGCCGGAGGAGTTACTTGTTGATCGGAATGTCGAAACCCTCCGTTTGAATTAGCCATCACCACCGAGGCAGCAACAGCAGCAGGAGGAACAGTAACAGAGCCAATGTTTGAACGCTCCTTGACAAGTTTCTCAGCGAAACTCTCGAGAATCCGATCGTACTTGCTCTCGTCAATAGGCTCAACTCTTTTGTTACTCTCTTTCTCTTCTCTCAACTGTTTCTCCTTAAACACCTCCCACCACTTCCCTAACCGCTTCGCCGTCCTTCCGGGAACCTCCGCCGCAATCTTCTTCCACTTGTTGCCGTGTTTCTCTTGAAGACGAATCACTAGCCTCTGTTCTTCCTCAGTCAAAGACCCTTTCTTGATCCCTGGCTTAAGATAGTTCTTCCATCTCTCAAGACAAGACTTAGCGTCACGGTTCAAAGGTTTGTTCATACGCTCAGAGACAAGATGCCATTCTTTCGGACCGAACTGTCTCACGTACGCGCGTAACAATGCATCTTCTTCACCACTCCAACGTTGTCTCTCTTTCATCTCCTGACATCACTTCTTCTTCCCATCTCACCATCTTTTCTTCATCTGCATCAATTTCAAAACCAACCCTTTGTAAAAAAAAGTTTCTCCTTTTCAAGCTCTCGAAGATGGAAACACACAACCACACATCTACAATCTACTAATTAGATTCAGAGGTGAGAGATCTGACACTGATTTGAAAGAAAGTCTAAAACTTGATCTATTGCAAATCAAAACTCAAGAGTCTTAAAGAGAAGACTATTAGCCTACACACTGTAAAAGAAGAGTGTGAAGGAAGAAACTGTTTATATATATCTCACCAAATGATGATCTTGAAAATGAGATTCACAAATTCAAGAGGAGCAACAACATCCATCACACAGAGTTTTTCTCGTCGGAGAAAATGAAATACAGAAAACGAAAAGACCAAAGAGGAGAGGGAGGCTTTTTATAAACAAGAAGATAGACCAGAGAGATAGCAAATAGTAATCCAAAAAAAAAGAGAGAGAGAAAAGGTTAACGACTGAGACACAGACGTTTTCCCCATTTTCACACAAGTGGAGGAAACACTCTCTGACACTGACGCTTTGGAGGTAAAAGTTGAAATTCCATACAAGTTCGTTGTAAATTTGAGAACTTTTTTTAAAAATTACATTGGGATCTCAAAGCTCATTTTTTAATCGATTCCATTCAAAATGTAAAGTGATATAGTT
>OVAN01009684.1:0-16643 GCA_900406275.1 Anastatica hierochuntica | reverse complement strand
AGATAGGTGTAAATGTAAAATTTCTTTTCCTTTTAAGTGTATTTCTGTAAAGTAATCTTTTGTTTATCAATTTAGTAGGAAAAAATTAAGCAAAAAACAAAAATTAGTGGGAAAAAACAATTATTAAAAAGGAATTTTAAAGGGAATATTACAAAAAAAAAAGTTAGGTAACAGAGGTAATGGGACCCTACACGAGAGGATGGCTCCGTCCACTTTCTTCGTTAATTTGTTGACTTTTTCAAATTTCAATATTCAAAACAGTCATCTTCCTCTCACTATAAAAATCCACTATCCTCTTCTTCACCCATCCACAAAATATCTTCCTACGCAGATCATTTTCACCTAATCCGATTCGATTTTTTCTCCGTAAAAGCTTGTTCTGTTTCCGTTTCCAGATTTGTTGTTGTTGTTGTTAGATCGGAAGAGAGCGAGAGAGATATGGGAAGCACTCCGGCTGAATTTTCCAGCGAGGATGTCGCCGATAACAGATCCGGCGTCGGAGGTGGAATCTCTGACGTCTACGGTGAGGATTCAGCCACCTTGGATCAGCTCGTCACTCCTTGGGTTACCTCCGTCGCCAGGTGACTCCATTACCTAGATCTCTCATTCTGATCATAATATCATCTTTTTTTTGTTTAGTTTTGATCCAATGAGAATCTCAAATCGTTAATGGTGTGAATGAAAAAAAAATGTTTCAGTGGATACACGTTGATGCGTGATCCTAGATACAACAAGGGACTCGCCTTCACTGATAAAGAGAGAGACGCACATTACTTAACCGGTCTTCTTCCCCCTGTTGTTATCACTCAGGATGTTCAGGTGAGACTCTGAGAGAGATTCAAGATATTTTTTGATTTTGGGAATTGTAATAAGTTTTGTGATTTGTGGTTTGATTAGGAGAGGAAGCTGATGCACAATCTCCGCAATTATACTGTTCCTCTACAGCGTTACATGGCTCTGATGGATCTTCAGGTTAGTGATTTTTGTTCTTTGAATTCATGTTTTTTCGTTCAGAAATTGTGTACAGAGATTTGAAATTCATGGCTCTGATGGCTCATCATGTATCTGTGAATCTTGCAGGAAAGGAACGAGAGGTTGTTCTATAAGCTTTTGATTGATAACGTTGAGGAGTTGCTTCCAGTTGTGTACACACCGACGGTTGGTGAGGCTTGCCAGAAGTATGGGAGTATCTTCAGGAAGCCACAGGGTCTGTACATCAGCTTGAAAGAGAAGTGTGTTTTTTTAATCTCTCTTTAACAGGTCCACTCCCTCTTTCGTATATATGAAATACTAAAGTGAACGTATGTTCTTTAGGGGTAAGATTCTTGAAGTGTTAAAGAACTGGCCACAGAGAGGGATTCAAGTTATCGTTGTTACGGATGGTGAGCGGATTCTCGGTCTGGGAGATCTTGGTTGCCAGGTAATAAAGGGGTCCTTCACTTGGAACTTAAAACCATTTTTTATGTCGAAAAGCATGATCATTTTTGTTTGAACGATTGTAAAATTTTCCAGGGAATGGGAATTCCAGTGGGAAAACTCTCTCTTTACACTGCTTTGGGAGGAATCCGTCCATCAGCTGTAAGTGCTGACAAAAAGCTGCAATGATTTGTGCCTAGAATTTGTATCTACTTGATTGGTTATTCTTGGTAATCATATGATCCTAAAATGTAAAATCCGCTTTCAAATGCAGTGTCTTCCAATCACTATCGATGTGGGTACAAACAATGAGAAGTTGCTGAATGATGAATTTTACATTGGCCTTAAACAACGAAGGGCAACTGGCCAGGTTTCCTATTATTGCTTTCTCTTCTTATAACTAGTTCAATGATCTTCTATAAACTGAGAAGTTGTTTGCTTTTGCGATTCAGGAATATGCAGAGTTTCTACATGAGTTCATGTGCGCTGTTAAGCAAAACTATGGAGAGAAAGTGTTGGTACAGGTAAGCCATAGGATTCGTTCTGCTATGCACTATGATCGTTGTTAGAATCATTCAACTTTTAAGATGTCACGAAATATCATACATGCTATTCTTTTCAGTTTGAAGATTTTGCAAACCACAATGCGTTTGACCTTCTGTCCAAGTACAGCGACAGTCATCTTGTCTTCAATGATGATATCCAAGTAATATCTTTTCCTCACGATTGATTTTCTTATTACATAATGGTCGAGGTTTCAGAGAGCTAATGCTATGAAGAACTTGTTTTGAATTACGTAATTGCAGGGTACTGCATCCGTGGTGCTTGCTGGCCTTATTGCCGCTCAGAAGGTGCTTGGTAAAAGCCTGGCTGACCATACATTCTTGTTCTTGGGTGCTGGAGAGGTGAAACCAGATAGCATTATATTCTATAAGCTCATCATTTATCTTGCATATATGTTTTGTGCTTACGCTTTATCTCTCTGGTTCTTTGTAGGCTGGAACCGGTATCGCTGAGCTAATTGCTCTTAAGATTTCAAAAGAGGTTGGTAAAATTCGGTAAAATTCTTACGTTTGCTCTGTTTTCTGGCTAATATATGTGACTGATCATATCGTGGTTTCTTTGTAGACTGGAGCTCCCATCGATGAGACCAGAAAGAAGATTTGGCTAGTGGACTCCAAGGTATTGTTAGCAACCACCCAGTCTCATCCTCTTTAGCCAAACCTTTCTAGATCACTTATGTTTCTGTTTTGAACTTTATGTTACAGGGACTTATTGTTAGCTCGCGCAAAGAATCGCTTCAGCACTTCAAGCAGCCGTGGGCACATGAGCATGAACCTGTCAAGGACCTTATCGGTGCTGTGAATGTACGCAATTAACTCGTCTTTGCATAGATTGATGGTTGAATGGATAATCTTGGTGTTATATTTTCCTTTTAATTCTTGTATTCACTCTTTATTGAAATTTTGTTAAACAGGCAATCAAACCAACCGTTCTCATCGGTACTTCTGGTGTGGGTCAGACTTTCACACAGGAAGTTGTTGAGGCCATGGCTACCAACAACGAGGTTTCTTCTAGTTCTCCCTCTCTGCTTTGTTAAAAAACGAGGTATTTATGCGATTATTCTAATGCTGGTCTTGGTGTTGGCATATAGAAACCGTTGATTCTCGCTCTCTCAAACCCTACATCTCAAGCTGAGTGTACCGCAGAACAAGCTTACACATGGACCGAGGTATATTCTCTCACATGACATCTAAACGAGAGTCATGTCCTAATCATAACAAAGTGTAATTTGCATTCGATGTGACTCTCAAGTCTGATAACAACTTATGCTTAAAATAGGGTCGTGCAATCTTCGGTAGTGGAAGCCCATTCGATCCTGTTGAGTACGATGGCAAAACTTTCTATCCTGGCCAGGTTTTGTGCTGTTTCCATATTCTTTTCTCTGTAAATTTGTACTTCTGTGACAATCTGAATACTCACATCATAGTTCCATAACTGTACTTCACAGGCAAACAACTGTTACATTTTCCCTGGTCTTGGTCTTGGTTTGATCATGTCCGGTGCAATTCGTGTCCGTGATGACATGCTGCTCGCAGCCTGTAAGTATAAATCACTCTCTTAACCATATTCTCTGCGCTAGACATAAAATGTTGCAAGTCTGATATTGAGGGAAACTGCCTTAAACTTTCTCAAAGATCTTTCAATCTTTCTGAATCCAAGCATTCCCTAAAAGAACATCGGAAAATTAGACTTACTTTCTTTTTTCGTCTTTTACAAACTGGGAGATTCTCAATGGAACTCTTTCTAACTACACACTCTCTTTCTACCTGTATTCAACAGCTGAAGCCTTGGCCGCTCAAGTCACAGAAGAAAACTTCGCCAACGGTCTGATCTACCCGCCTTTCTCAAACATCAGAAAAATCTCTGCCAACATTGCAGCCAGTGTCGCTGCCACAACCTATGATCTCGGTTAGTTTTTCTCTTTTTCTTCATTTCACTCCAATAAATCAAACTTGTTGCCTTATGAAGACATGTGCTGATGAGTGATGTATTTTTGTGGGTCTATAGGGTTGGCTTCTAACCTCCCACGTGCAAAGGATCTGGTGAAATTTGCAGAGAGTTGCATGTACAGCCCTGTCTACAGAAACTACCGTTAAAAAAAAGAATAAAAGTTTTGTTAAAAGAAACATGCAGATTCTTTATATTCACAACTCTTTATAGTTCTTGAGGCTTGTATAAGTGTTGTTATTGTCTGTTTGTTTTTCTACTCCTTTTTTACATTATGATGTTGTTTGAGAACTTGTCTCTTTTGTCTTTGCTTCTTGTTTTGATCAATAAAAAAAATTTAATCAATCAAATCATTTATTGTATTTGTCCCAAAAGCTACATTTTCACCCACTATAACATAGTCAACTTGTCTCAATGGGAACATGCTTTCTTGTCTTGCATTGAGCTATGAAGAGAGCTTAAATTGGCACTTGTCAACAGATAGTAGATGAACCTAAGAGATGTGAAAATCACATCACGTTGTATGTTTTTTTTTTTGATCACCACACATCACGTTGTATGTTATAAAACAGAGTGTGGTCTTAAAGTGAGGTATCAAATATGCTAGTATTTTTGTAATCAAACAATTTTATACATCTTCATAGAACTGAAAAAATTGAAGAATCACTGCAAGAAAACATGGCATTTACGAAGAAACTTTGCGAAAGAAATAAGCTCTTGCAAATTTGTGAGGCTTTTACGAGGAAATTGCTTTGAAGAAACATTTCCTCGCAATTCAGTCGTAAATTTGCGAGGGGACAAAAAAAAATCGCAATTTCCTCGCAAGTAAGCGAACAATTTGCGTTGAAAATGCTTCGGTCGCAAATTTGCGAGAGTATTGCGAGGAAACAATGAGAGAACACATGTTCCTCGCAAATCTCTCGCAAATTTGCGAGGGATTTGCGAGGATAACTAATTTTTAGGTATACACGTTTTGCAGATGAGTAACACAAATTTGCAAGGAGAATTTTCCTCGCAAATTACTAGCAAAATCCTCGCAGAATTGTAGCGAAAAGTGGCACTCGCAATTTCTTAGCAAATAAATAGCAAAGATTTCTCTATATACAACTACACCCTCTCCCATTTCAATCACAAATTCTCAAAACCAAAACAAACAAAACATCACAGAAAAATAATATCGGGTTCGGAGCATGAAATTTTTGGCTTACGAGGATGGATGTATAGGCAGAGAGATCCATATACCGGTGAAGAAACAAAAGAGTACTATGACGGTTTGCGCGAATTCATCTATCAGGCGACAACCAACCCCTTGCGTAAGAGAACGGTAAAATCTTCTGCTCTTGTTGAAAATGTCGGAACGAGAAGTATATCTCAATAGATAACGTGAAGAGAAATTTATTTAATAGAGGTTTCACACCAAATTACTATCTATGGGTTTCACATGGAGAAAGTTGTAATGTTGAAGAAGATAGTAGTTCGAGTCGTGAGAATCTAAATAGAGGAACTAGTCGTCATCAGCATGAAACAGAAAATAGGTTTCATGATATGGTTACAAATGCATTTCAGGAAACATCATATGCATTTGGTGAAAATGCTACATTTACTGATGTTCCATATTATGAGGAACCAGACGTAGATGCTAAATTTTTTTATGATATGTTAGACGCTACTAATCAACCTATCTACGATTGATGTAGAGAAGGTCAGTCTAAATTATCATCAGCATCTAGGATGATGACAATTAAAAGTGATTACAACTTACCTGAGAATTGCATGGATGCATGGGTTGATTTAATTAAAGAGTATTTGTCTGCAGATAATAATTCGGCTGAGTCTTATTATGCAATTCAAAAATTGGTTTCTAGTCTTGGGTTACCATCTGAAATGATTAATGCATCCATCGAGAACTGCATGATATTTTGGAAAGATGATGAAAAATTGCAGGATTGTCGCTTTTGTGGAAAACAGAGATATCAACCTACAAGTGGACGTACAAGCATACCATTTCAGCAGATGTGGTACTTGCCAATCACCTACAGGTTGAAGCGTCTATATCTTTCAAAAAAGACAGCGGCTGCCATGAGATGGCATGCACAACATACAACTGGAGATAGAGAGATTACACATCCGTCAGATGCGAAAGCGTGGAAACACTTTCAGACGGTAAACCATGGTTTTGCTAACGAGTGCAGAAATGTGTATCTTGGTTTGTGTACAGATGGGTTCAGTCCATTCGGAATGTCCGGTAGAAACTACTCGTTGTGGCCTCTCATCTTGACGTCGTACAATCTTCCACCGGAAATGTGCATGCAGAGGGATTTTATGTTCATGAGCATTTTAGTGCCCGGTCCTAAGCACCCGAAGAAATCTTTATACGTTTTTCTCCAACCTCTGATCCATGAGTTGCAACACTTATGGTATGCAGTTGTTCGTACGTTTGACCGATCACAACAACGAAAATTTAAGATACATGCGGTATTTATGTGGACCATCAACGATTTTCCCGCATACGAAATGCTATCGGGGTGGAAAATTCATGGAAGGTTATCATGTCCTTATCGTGCACATCAATCTAGCACATTTCAACTTAAGCATGGACGTAAACCTTGCTAGTTTGATTGTCATCGTCGATTTCTTCCAATGTCCCATCCTTACAGGAGGAACAAGAAATTGTTCACGAAGAAAAAAGTTGTTAAGCTTTATGCCCTAATGTATATGAGTGGTGATGCTGTCTTGGAGTAAATTGAGTATTACAGTACTCAAAAAACCGTAAAGCGTGGCGGAAATTGGCACAGTAGAGCAAACATGTCTGATGGATATTTAGAAAGTCACAATTAGCATAAAAACATCTTATGGGGGTTCTCATATTGGAAAGATCAGTTGGTTCAACACAATCTTTATGTGATGCACATTGAGAAAAACTTTTTCGACAATATCATGCATACGCTTCTGAATGTGCATGGTAAGATGAAAGACAATGTCAAGTCTAGACGTGATTTGGTTGACATTTGTGCCAGGAGCAATTTACATATTACAAGAGACGGGAAATTACTTGTACCTTGTTTCTAATTAACAGCAGAAGCGAAGAGAGCATTGTTTGATTGGGCAGAATCTTCCATAAAATTTCTAGATGGATATGTCACAAATTTCTCAAGGTGCGTTGAGCAGGGGAAAATTCTCAGGCATGAATAGCCACAATTGCCATGTATTTATGCAGCGGCTCCTACCTTTTGTCATACGTGAGTTACTTCCGCAACATGTACACGAAGCAATAGCGGGTAGTATATCTTACTTTTACATTCAATTAATGTATATGTTTTTGTAATTGTAAATACATTAATATATTAAGTACTCTAACTTATGTTTGATTTTTTTGGTATTGGACTATTTTTCCGCGATTTATGTGTCCAAACATTGACTAAGGATGTGATTGCAAATATGGAAAGTAACATTCCGGTACTGCTTTGCAACATGGAAAATATATTTCCTCGTCATTCTTCGATGTTATGGAGCATCTCCCGATTCACCTTCCGCACGAAGCGTCACTAGCGGGTTCGGTCCATTATAGATGGATGTACCCCTTTGAGCGATATATGAAATACTTGAAAGGAAAAGCAAAAAACCTTGCGAGATTCGAGGGCTCGCTCATCGCTGGAAGCTTAACTGAGGAAAATTCTTACTTTACTCAGTATTACTTAAACCCAACTGTTCAATCCAAGAAAAACAAACCTCGACGATATTACGATGGTGGCGTAGCACCTATGTATAATTTTCCGGATGTGCCTGACATATTCTCCCAAATTGGGCGACTTGCGGGGAAGGTGAAGGAGGTTTGATGGAAAGATTTTGCATATTCTCACAGTGCACACACTTATATTTTACGAAATTGTGATTTCGTGCAACCACTAGAGAGGTACACATGCCATTATTAATTAATCAATTAAAATGGTTAATTAAAATTAGGTAGATTAATTATACTAAACAAAAAATTAATTATTGCAGCTTATTTGATATACAAATTCGTGCTTCTTATCCCAATTTGTCGGAAAAAGAGTACGAGAAGTACAAAGACAAATATTTTGCTAAGTGGATACAATTCTATGTAAGTTTTGACAACGTTTTACATATACTAATAAATATATATTTCTTGTATTTTACTTATAATTTCTATGGAATTGATGCGTTCACTCGTCTAACATGTCAATAACTTCATGTCAACAATGGATATAGCGATGTTCCTTTCCCCCTTTGGTTCCATGAACTCGTACAAGGTCCAATTTCACAGATAGTCACTGCACCGATGTACTTCACCCACGGGTATACATTTATACGTATCAACACGGTTTCTGGAGGGCAACTACAAATTACAGGATTTACGTACGTGGGAAAACGAACTTCTACGAAGTGATTAATCATATTCTACAAGTCAGTTACCCGGAAATGGTGAATTTGCAATGTGATTATTCAAGTTCGACTGATATGACCTAACTGTTGGTCGAGGAATTCGAGTTGACAATTTAGGGGTTGGAGACGTAAAAGAAAACAGACGATATAACAAATTCGAAATTTGAGTGGAAAATTTGGTGGTTGTTCTCGCTTCGCAAGCAGAGCAAGTGACATTCGTCCCATATCCAAGATTAAGAGAACGACGTGAGCAATGACTTTCTGTGATCAATGTGAGTCCAAGGAGTCGTATAATCGGAGTTGAAGACGATATTGTGTTACAAAAAGATAGACCAGAAGAAGAGACAGCTATTCTGATTGAATCCACTGAGGATGTCATACATGTTGACCCATCATCGCGTGATGTGGAGGATGTACAGTCAAACGACAACGAAGACACTATGCTTGAATCAAAGGAAAATAATGATGACGAAGAAGAAGAATCTGATGATGAAAAGAATTTCATTTATGTATATGATCAAGATGACTCTGATGCCGATTGATGTTATATATTTATGATTCTGTAACAAATTATATTTCGACGTGGTTGTCAAAAAATGATTTAAATTTTATTTTGTCTTTTAATCAATTTTCTTATGATTTTGTTATATTCTTACGTGTCGTTAATCCTTGTTTTTTTGTGATAATTTTGAAATTAAATGTATGTTAGTTAATGTGACTACATGCATGGTCTTGAAAGATGAAAATGACTTATACGAAGAAGAATTTAAAAAGAAAATTTTCATAAGGCTTACACAAGTAACTTGAAAGTCTCTTCCAATCTATTTAAGAAGAAGCATAAATTTAAAATATAACCCAATTTTTGCGAGGAATCCTCGCACATCTCTCGCAAATTCCTCGCAAAAGTTTGACCTAAACCCTAAATCTTACAAACTTATCTCATTCATGCACTAAGGTAATTTTTTCTTTCACATTTTCCATTTCAACAAGAAATGAATAAATGTTAGAATACGATATTTATACAAACGTTAAGCTCAACGTTAATTGACCTTATAACGTTGATCTCAATTGTAACTTTCCATGCAATTCATACAAACATATGATATTTGTTCATATATGTTAAAATATTATCGCTTGTTGTGTTTTAGGTTCGAAATGAATATCTTAATTACAATTAATGATATCATATTTCCAAATTCTATATAACCCTAAACCCTGAAAAATAATTTTTAAAAATATTTGAATATTTTGCGAGGAATTTACGAGGATTCCTCGCAAGCTCCTTGCAAAATTTAGGCGGTCCAATGAAAAATTTTCAAAGATTTGCGAGGAATTTGCTAGGATTCCTCGCAAATTACTCGTAAATTTTTGGCGCCAACTAAAATACTTTAGTGGGAACCCAAAAAATTGCAAGGAACTTGCTAGGATTCCTCGCGATTCTTTTAAAATTTTTCATTGGACCCCAGATTTGCGAGGAAGTTGCGACCGCTTTGCGAGAGAATAAAACCCCTATATATACCAACCCTCTCTTCTCCTCTTATTTGCGAAAAATCACATTCTTTCTAAAAGTTTTTTTGTTCTCTCTCTCTCTCCGTTTCTAGCTCTCTCTCTCTCTCCATTTACACTTACAAAACATCAAAAATGGTAAGTTTTTAATTAATTTACTTAAAAGTTATTAATTATTAGCTTTTAAGATAGTTAGGTTTTGTAATTAGTATATTTAAGTGGCTTAAATAGAATTTAAGTGGCTTAAATAGGATTTAAGTAGATAGCCACCAAAATAATTATAAACAAAACTTAGATTTTGAATTAATTATACTAAAATTTTAAAAAAAATATTAATTATTATCTAAAATTTCAAAATTAATATAAAAAAGTTTCTGTTCTGAACAATTTTTAATAAATAAAATTTTCAACAATTATACTCAAATATTTAAATTAATTAAATATGTAGACGGACGAGACATCGTATTAAGCCTTTCAGCAGCAGTCCTCTAGGTCTGCACTGGCCAATACGAGTTCGAGACGAGTTTCAGACACATTACTATCTCAGCAGCCCCCAACAACGGTTGCGGGGGCCTCGGCGGTGCCCGCCTCCACGACCACCCGAAATGACTCTCTAGGATCTACTTCGTAGTCTGGGTCGAGCATCTTTGCCGCTTCTTCACCCCGACCGATCTACGGGGACACTTTGGTAATATAAAAAATTTTATTTTTTGTAATTCATATCAACTATATAGTTTTTTTTACTAATCAATTCATTTTTCTTTGTTTCAGGTTCGATGAAGACGGGTCTGTTGCTCAATCCATCACGAAGATCTTCCACCTCCACTATTCTGCAGCGTAAACCAACTGGACCAAGACTCCTCGAGGGGCTGCCGATTGTTGGTTCGCGGCGTTCGTCGTAAGTTTTTGAAATTTTTAATGTTTTTGCAATTTATTTTTTAATTATTTATTATTCAACATTTACTTTTTTGTAGCAAATATACATCTGAGACTGGTCGTTCAACGAACGGGTTCGTGATGAGTTTGAGACTAAACTCAAAGCGCGCCTCTCGTACCAAGTCGGCCGCTGGAAGAAGAAGTGGAAGGAAGATCGAGACTGGAAATCGATCTGGATGAACCTGGACGTTTGGGTCGGTCTAATCGCTCACTGGGAGGGGGGCCCACAAGGCGAAGAGCCAGCAGTGTGTCTCGGCTCGGAAGAATCCCGAGATACAGTGAACGATGCGACACACCGGACCGGCCAACACTCCTTCAAGACCAAGGCCCAAAAAATTGTAAGTTTTATTTTTCAAATTTTGTCAACAATTAATTAAATTATTAGTTTTTAGATTATTAGTTTACTTATACATTGAAAAATGTTGTATTTTTAAATAAGGCTACGGCTACACAGTCTAGCACTGTCGTTCTTCCAGCAGTGTTAGAACAGACGAAGAGGGGGTCGAACGTGACTTTCGTTGATAAGAAGTCCGAGTGTCTCTTCCACAAGGTCAACATGCGGATTGATGCGGCCGAGATAGAGCTCTTGATGGAGAACCGGATTTTCGCTCAGGTTAGTGGTCCTATATTTTTCAATACAAAATTCTTATGATTTATTTATTTTTTATATATTGAATAATATTTATTATTTTATATTATAGGTCGCTTTCCGGTCGAAAGACCGGTTTTTTTGGCGTTTATTCTCTGCAGTTTGAGGCTTCTTCTGCAGCGTCAGGTGTTCAGTGTCCCCGCGTCCCCGCTGAGCAAGCGCTTGTGGAGACTCAGATAGAGTTACCCTTCTTGAAAAAGAAGGTTAACTGTCATTCTTTGTTGTTCGATTATATGGCGGCGAACAACTCCGACTTCGCACAGTTCTACGCGGTGCATCAGCAGCAGGACCAGGAGCGCCTCCACCAGCAGTAGCAGTAACAACATCTGAAGCAGCATTAGATTTTATGTTTTTGTTTTCTTTTATTTTTGTAAATTACTTTTAAAAATATTTATTTTAATTATAATTATAATTTTATTTTATTTTATATTAAATTTTATTTTTATTTTTAATTTTAATATTTAATTAATTAAAAACTAAAAAAAAACACAAACATTTGCGAGGATCTCTCGCAAAATCCTAACAAATTTAATCATAGGAAATTGCGAGAATCCTCGCAATTGCCTTGCAAATGTTTTGCTAGGCATTTGCGAGAATCACTCGGAAATTTCTCGCAAAATTTGCGTCTACACGTTGACTCGCAATTCTCTCGAAAAATAGTTACTTGCAACTTTCTCGCAAAAAATTTGATTTTTTTTGTTTTGGCGGAAAAACAAGATTTCACGGTTTTGGCGGAAAAATACGATTTTGCGGTTTTGGCGGAAAAATGTGATTTTGGCGGGAAAATGTAATTTTGCACTTTTGGCGGGAAAATGAGATTTTGTTGTTCTGGCGGGAAAATACGATATTGCGATTTTGGCGGGAAAATGAGATTTTGCAGTTTCGGCGGGAAAATACGACATATTACTGTTTAGGCGGGAAAATACAGTTTTACGGTTTTGGCGGGAAAATGTGATTTTGTGGTTTTGACAAAAAAATGTGATTTTTGCGATTTTAGCGAGAAAATGAAATTTTGCGGTTTAGACAGAAAAATGTGATTTTGCGGTTTTGGTGGAAAAATGAGATTTTGCGGTTTTGACGGTAAAATATGATTCTACGGTTTTTACCAAAAAAATATGACTGCTTTTTTAGGAAAATATTATTTTGGATATGTGATTTAAAGTTTGATTTTTTGTGTAATTTTTCATTTTTATTATGGGTATTTTGGTCTTTTATGTTTTTGAATGAATCATCTCTAAATTTTCTGTGTTTTATAAGATCATTCAGATGATCCATCTGAATGATCCATTCGAATGATACTTATTTATGCCATAAACGATAATAAAATGCAGATTCATCCAAATGGATCATCCGAATGAGAAAACGAAGAAACTCTAGCTCGTTTAAGAAATCCCTCAACTACCAAATAGCAAGCAGGCTGACTAATCCATTAACCCGAAAGCCCAATTACTATTTGTTGGAATTGGTAACCAAATTTATGCGTGGCAAAATCAAAATAAAAAATAAGTCTGGGGATTAAAAATTGTAAAGAGAACCTACGTGAAAGCACTTGGAGTTTAGTATAAGATGATCGCATGATTCTGCTTTGTTGTCAGTGACCGTTCATGAACAGAACAGAGCCATGTCACTGAGTCGTAATAATGATGATTGACTGATGATGCCTTAATCTCCATCAGCATGTGTCTTGTGGTTAGTATCGATACTAAAGTTCACTTTTTTTTTAAGTAGATGAAACTTTTTGAGCAAAACCCATATGGGAAGGGAGAAGGCAGAGAGAGTAATCATATTTCTGGTTTTGTCACTTGCTTACAAACTCAAAAGCCAAAATCGAAACTCCAAGAAACTCAACCAGATAGGTTTCTTAGATTACAAGTTTGGTAATTCCTAATTATATCCATCAAATAAACTTGTTTTTTTTCCCTTTTTTCATTTCTCCATTAACAACAATCTGAGTTCCTTCTCTTTTGTATACTAATTCTTTTTACCTATAGGAGTAATAGAATTACAAGGAGAGAAACAATCAAAACAAAAGAAAAAAAACAAACTGAAATCCCCACTTCCAAATGGCAAGGGGCTGTTTTTTAAACTGTTTCTGAGAAAAATTACCTCACAAGACTTTGTCACGACTGCCAAAACAGCTCAAAATCCTTACTATACAACGAGCGGTCTTGTATCTCCAGGTTTGCTACATGCCGGTTTATGAGCTGCGACTGCGTTATCTTACATACCACCAGTCCCGCTGGGAATATCCACCATTCACTTTCACCCCTGCATCCCATCAAAATACACAAAAACATCAACAAACCCAGTATAGACCAAAGGTCACAGAGAGAGACTCTTTTCAAGTAATTTACTTTGCATAATAGTAAAACTCACATGTTTATATTCCATGGCTGAAATGGGATTTTCTTGCTAGCTGATGATTCGCTATTATAATGAATATATCCGCAGAGAAAAGCAACAAGCTGTCACAGAACAAAAACTCGTCAGATAAACGTGAGCCCTACAACATTTCCTACAAAAAGAAAATCAACACCCGTAATGTCGCATTCATTCTCAGTGACGTGAACATATGAAGTTCACAGTGCATTTCTCAACGAAACAAGTTATCAACAATTGGGAAAAAAAAACAGAGAGAACTTACCACATTGACTAAGGACATGAAGTTCCACAGCGCGTAAACACGTGCTAAGCCAGCAGAGCGTCTGGGTCCATGACTGAATAACGCATTGATCCCCGCGGGGAATGGCAGAAGCAAGCCAAGAGGTACTATAAACAAAGCCAAAAGTACATCCAGCAAAGAAATCGAATACAGCTGGAGTAGTGTAAGCAAAACTAGACTAAAATCTCCTAGAAGTAACATCGAGATAACTAAGCCAACCATATCCTGCAAAATCACAAAAATGACAGAGAGAAGAGACTATTAGAACTCTTGCTGGGTGGAACAACATATAAGAAGACATTCATACTATGAGGAGTTTGATTTGAGAGATACCTGGTGGCCCACAGGTTTAGTGTTGTGAACTAAGAAAGAGAGAAGGAAAAACATGTCTCTCTTCTCTTTCAAACTCGGTAAGCTATCAAGGTCGATTATCCCTCCATAGTTCTTTCTGCGCGTTGTGTAATCCTCAGTGTTTGTGTGGGTTTGGTTAAAGGGCAACCTCTCTCTTAATTGCACAGGAGAATTTTCTTTACTTGCACTCACGCCGTAACTAGAAATTACAAGAACAAGAAATCAAAACTCCACATAACTAAAGATAAAGAGCACAAAAACATGTCAAACTGTGAAACTTAAAACTTCTAAAGTGATCAACAGAAGGAATAGCGACCATCTTATTTATCTAGATTCCTCAGTTCGTATTCCATATTCAACTTCAAACAAGGCAACACATTCAGAAGAATGGTATTATGACTATTGCCAATACGAATGGATCCCGTGAACAATAGAAAGACAGAATGGAGGTAATTCATTTTACCGTGGCTGGATGTCAGTCCATGCTGTTTCACCGACACACTGAGGTGATGTTGGTTCACAATCCTCAGCAGCATGAATCAAGAGACCATATTGGCAGTAGCCACAAGCTGTAGTCTGGAACCAGGCCAGATCAACCCGTATGCCATGTGTTTCAAGAGCGGGATTAGCATGAGTTTCTAACCATCTCAGGACAGAATGAAATGTTGATCTCAGACGCCCACGACGAACAAGGCGTAATTGAGCATTTACACCAGCCACCAGTCTGTACCAAGATGTGGGTGGAACGAGCTGGGAAAATTAAAAAGATAGCAAAGATCAAGACAGGCTTTAACATGGCTGCTGAAACTGCTTCTCGTTAACTACAGAACCAACCTGACTCATCAGATTGGTAAGAATGTTGTCATTTTGAAGTGAGAAAGGAGCCATGTAACTGCCATCACCACCAAACAATATGGGCAGTGGAAACCTTTGGTGAAGCCGAGGTGGAAGGTCTGTCCTCTTTTCATCCCCGCCAAGGAAGAAATCCAGATATGCAAGCATCAAATCGGAGGTGGCAGCAACCTATATTTTTTAAGACCATATCATACACTAAAGCTATAAACAACAAAACCTTACAGAACGAATCAGATACTCACAAAATCTGTAGTCCCATTAAGTAATTATGAGATCAAATACATAATCAGGAAATTACCTTCAGCCCCTCGTACAAAGCTCTGGAGCGACAGGAGCGTAAACAAGAATGATCATATTCTGAACGTACAAACTCACGCAACTTTTGCAACTTCAACTTTCGCCGCCATTGCTGCCATGACCACGCTAGTGGATATGCAACTACTGAAAGAATACTATATATCGCACCTTCCCACCATTGATATGCAGCTATAGAGTTGATCTCGTCGACAAATGTGTTAAATGCAGCTTCATATCTAAAGAACACAAAAGCAATATAAATATTTCAGAGCCAAGGCAACTTATGAAGTAACTCTAGACAAGTCCAAATCGGCTTGGAAATAAAATAAGAAACAACTAACACTATCTCTTTTATCTCCTCCGGGGGGATATGTGAGAGATGCCATGGCTCACTGAATGTATTAGGACCCATGAAGTACATTCTATGCACATGACTCTGAGATTGCTCCGCTCTATTTGTTTCCAGTACCTGACAAGGAAACATTATAAAAATAATAAAACACTGTAGTATAAGGAGTGTTTTCTGGCCATTGATTACTTGCATCTGGCGTGACAAATAAGTGAATACACACATCTTCTTCATTTACTTGTATAAAGAAACACAAAAAGAAAGAAAAACAAACCGTTGTTGTATTCTAATGTTTCAAGACAGAGAAAATCATCTAACCTCATTTAGTGACTCAAGGAAAGGGAAGGAATGATCTATTTGAGAGCCATGCTGCGTGGGAGCTGGGCCAGGTAAATCATCAACTCCAACAAATTTCATTCGCGCAACACTAAGCACAAGTGCTAAGAGGATGAGGAGACCCATCAGAAGAAGACCAAACAACCAAGGCCCACCAAATGTGTAAATTAACTCCTCCAGTGCGGTGTAACAGTGTGGCTNATGGTGTCTCAGAAACACCACCTGTTATTTAGCATAAAAAATTCCAAGGTTCATGCCCTTCCAGCATCAGTTTACAGGTATGGAATGAGTAATAAACAAGATCATAGCCCACATAAATAAACAGATCTTTTTAAAACACTAAGTTAAAAAATCTACAGATAATATATTCA
>OVAN01009683.1:0-16645 GCA_900406275.1 Anastatica hierochuntica | reverse complement strand
CTTTGTGTGATTGACTGGCTACTTGCGAAATTCATGAACTGATCCACACCGACCACAAACTCACTCGATATATTTTGCGTGNTATTTTGCGTGCAGGGATCAATCCGATTATACATCCAATCCCGAGACGAATTCATCTTTTTTTTGTGTGTTTCTCAGAGAAGTCTGAGACGTAATTTTGTTACAAATGGGAGAAGGGTCGTTTGTTTATATAGACAAAATATTTTGTCACTATTTTGCTAATACCAAAATGTAGTCGCAATTTTGCCACTATTTCCCGACTGCTTTTATATAACTTTGTCACCTATCTCAGTCGTCGCAAAATTTTGTTACACCAACTTTCTTTGTCATTTCAAACGTGTTTTACCAACCAACATTGTGATTTTTTTGCAACTATAACGTAACATACATATCTAGTTACGAAACAGTCGTGAAATAGCGACTATTTTGTCACTCCTTTTGCAACTGCGTGATACGGTCTCAAAACAGTTGCACTTTTGCGACTATTTGTTGTTTACTCGTTAATTAGTCGCTAATTTGCTACGTTTTCAAGACTCTTTGTTATGGTCGTAATTTAACGACTTTTTTACCTCACCGCATTTTTCAGTTGTTATAGTGTCGCTATGTTGACGTAAAATGGTTACTAAATTTGCGACTACTTATATGGTCGCAGACTACAGTCACAAAAAGACAGTTTTCTTGTAGTGAGCATTCGCAGTAATACTTAAGGATCGAATCCACAAGGACTAGGTTTCACACTTAGGATCCATTGACTTTTGGATTAAGCCAAAAATGAAATATGTAGGGGGTTTAAATATTTTTATTTGGTTTTTATTATGATTTAATAATGCAAAATTAAATCCTATTCTACATGCCAATTTACAAGGGATAGATCAATGATATGATATGCATCAAACATGAGAAAGTTAAAGTAAATAAGCAGGAGTTAAAAACGACTATTGGCATAAAGTTTTGGTCTAGAACACAACCACTAAGGTAAATCTTCTCCACCTTCGAGGTTCGGGATTCTATGCTTAGTATCAAAACGACCTAGACTTTCGAATGACTTTAAAATAATAAACATGCATTAAAACGATCAAGACTGATTGCTCACGATTCTAAGTCGATCCACTTTCATTGCCTACTTAGAAAGACTCACCAAAAACTAATTACAGCGGTAAGTCAAGCTTTTGGAATGGATACCACTTTAGATCTATTAACGTACCAAATTTCGTAGGAGAATAGCATTAACGAATGAGCAAAGGTGATAACGTTATTGATAAAACCTAATCAACTAGTAATCCTATTCAAGTAAACTCATTGACTCCTTGTAATCTACTCTCTAACATGCAAACTAATAGATTAATTATATGTAAACATGAAATCAATCATGGCAGCAAGCATTCATATCAAATCAAAGGAGAGAGGAGAAGGTAAAACCGAGTTTATGGAAGAATGGATGATGTATTGAAGATAATGATGGATCTTTGGAGGCTACAAAGAGCACGACCCCTAAGGGAGTCATCTCTCCCTCTTAAGACTATTATTAAACCCTAATATAAGCCAAATCTCTGGGAAACTAGATGGCTCAAAACATTTATTTATAGTGTTAGAACTTTCTAGGTCAAAAGTGTAAAATCGGGCCTTAAGGCCTCACAATGATTGGACTTCATGTCCAAGGGTCTTGAGTTGAGTCTTTGGGCTTTAAAAAACTTGAAATAGATCCACTTGAGTCTGTAGAATTTCTGGTTCGACACCTAAATGTCATTCCTTTTGTTTTGTCCTTTCTATGCACCCTTCATCGACGAGACATTTGAACCAGTCTTCAGTAAAATTAGTATAACTCATTTTCAACTACTTCAAATGAGATGAAACCACTTGAAGATGGAAGCTAATTCAATTTTCTAGCTCATGTACATATTTAATCAGAATCCATTGAGGGTAAGGCCTTCATCTTAGATGATACTTCTGGTGATCGGAAACTGTCCAGAAGCTAGCTTTTGAGCCAATTAGCTTCATAAAGCTTCAAAATGCATTGTTTGACCAGAAATGACTTGAAACATTATAAATATAAGAAAACTACCTCTAATTACATAAAGTTGTATAAAAACACTAAAAAAACCTATCAAAATTCATAGGAAAAGTTGTAAAATAATGATGTTATCCTTATGCTTCCCACCATCGACCAAATGTTGCTCACCATCGATAGCCTAGTCGATGGTGGCTTGCATTTTTATATTGCTTCTTTTTCTTTCTCCATTTCTTGGCTCTTCAATCCCCTCTTCTCTAAATGCCTTTGGCCCTTTTTCCTCGTTTTTTTTCTTCATGAAACCAACTAGAATCCATGCTCCAAGCCATCCATATAGTCTCTCAAAGGATGATACCTACATATACAAAGAAATGCAATGCAAAGATGGAAAATCCTAAGCTAGACTCGAATCCTAAACTATAGGATCCTAGTACTAAAATGCATTATATACAACCTAAAAGTAATGAAAACATGACTAAAATGAACTTAAAATTGCATGAAAATATAGACACAATACATTCCATACACTTATTTGAGACTGGAGAACGATGCCAAGACACGCCAATCAAACCTCCAAATAAAAAATGCTCGGGTCAAGTGATGATATCTTGAAGAACCAAGAAGAAACATTTGAGAAACGCCATCAGTTAATCATAGTGAAGCAATACGAGCAATTACTCATGGATCATGGATAGTCTATACTAGTACCAAAAGAGGTAACAAAACTCCAAACTTCATTTCTTATAAACATATACTATATGATAGGTAATATGTTCGACAGAAATCGACTTTGGAATGGTCAAAATGAAAATTTTCCCATAGGATAAAGTTTCATAACAAATTGAAACATGGTAATTTTTGGAAGCCGCTAAGCTAATCAACTCAAACCATTGAAGATGCCCTAACAAAGTGACCATCATGAGAAAAAGTGTTTGATTAAAATTTTGAATTTTCAAAATTTAATTTTTGGCTAACAATACATCTTTTCCGGCTAGCCAATGAATTTGGCTAAGACAAGAGTGTCATTTCTAGATGAGAATCATGCTCGCAGAATGAAAATTCACCATGTAGTCCCCATGATCCAAGCAACATTCTAAGATCAATCCAAACAAGTACTTAATTCGGTCAAAAGAAGCTTCAAGAACTCAAGAGCTTCTAATTTTCGAAGTTCTTAATCTCTTGTCTAAAACAACATCAACATATGTTTTAAAAATTTTTGTTAACATAAAATGCTTCCCGTTTCACTCCCTGATCAAGCAAAAATCAAAAAGATCAATAAAAATGGCGTAACGGTCGAGGAAGCAAGCAAACGGGCGAGAAAACATCTCCATTGAAATGCAGATGAGCCATGTGGTGGCATACGAGCCACCAGATGGCAGACGAGCCACCGTGTGGCAGACGAGGCACGAGATGGTAGACGAGCCACAGTGTGGCAGACGAGCCACCGTGTGGCAGACGAGCCACCACCGGTCGATGCCAAATATGTTGTGGCGATCGATGGTAAGGCCTCCTTGCCTTGCCAAGCTGCTGCTCCAACTTCTCCCCACCGAGTGACAGAGTACACAGCACTGGTTTGTGCAAATAAAAGGTAGGATCCCAGTAAGCCTCCATGTGCTAGTTGTTGCCTCATTCTTGAGCTTCCACCAGGCGGTGAACTCCTCTGCACCAGTTTTTGCCAATTCCTTTGTCGTGGCCGATGGGGAGCCTCTGTTGCCTTACCATTTGCCTTCGGCGAGGCGAAGATTTTTCTTTCGGTTCGTGCCAAAATCATTCTCCGACCGGCGATGAAGGTAAGTGATCTCAACTTTGATTTTTAATTAAATTGAACCGGATTCAACCAACATAAAACCGGATTTCGACGTTTTTAGCACAAATTATTTTTTGTGAAAGGGAAACACGCCTTTGATTTTTTTTATAGCATTTTTAGATCTTCAATGTCAAAACATCATCTCTTTCTTTTAAGAGAGATTCTAGAACCCTAAAAACACAAAATTTAAGGATTGGGAATTTGTTTTGCTAATTTTCTAAATTCAAATGCTTAGGGCGATTCTTATTCTTCCACTATATCTTTATTTAAAGTCAAGGTATGTTCTCAAAATTTTCAATTTTTTCATACTTACAAGTATTTGTACTTCACAAATTTCTTTCATTTTAGCTTATTCTAGCTAAATTCTTAAGAATTTCTCGTAGATAAACTTGTTTTGCATATTATTTACAACTTGAACTAATAATTAGCATGTTTCCACTTGAATTTGGAATTTCACATCTTAGAATTTTTGAACGTCAATTAAATCCAAAAATTAGTGGATGATTTTTCTTATTTTGCTTGTTCTAAATTTCTAATGCCGATCTTTTATGTATAACTAAGATATGTGAGTTATGTTGCATCTTAAATTTTAAATTTTTATGATGATTTTTGGCATAGTATGTTAAATCAGAAAATTGCTAATTAATTTTGATAAAAAAAGAATTGTTGCTTGTTTGAATCTTTTTATTGCCTTTATATATTGTGATGTTTAATTGCTAATTATAATTGCATATAGATATCGATAGGCTCGTTCGAAATTTTCAAGAGACTAATCTGGTTCTGTAAGTGTTTGGTGTTTGTAGATTTTTCTACCGGCGGATGCAAAACCGAATAAAACATCAAAGAAGACAACAAAGAGACATAAAAAAAATATTGCAAGTGATGGTGAGGAAACTTTGACCACCACTTTGGAAGAAGATGATAGAAGCTTCTACCAGGTGTTATTGTTCGAGTCTTTGTCTTTCTCATTTCATCTTTGATAAAAATTAGGATAAAAAGATTTATAGTTTTTATTCAACATGAGAGATAACCTTAACTTGAGTACCTACAAGCAAATTTTCCAAAAAACAAAGCAAAATAATTTTACTTGATATCTATGTTGGCTTCAAGTTATGAAAGAGAGTAGCCCATCGTGTGTCATCGTCCGTTTTATGGAACTCTACATACACACTTGGGCTTGGTGGTCTTCCTTTCAACGGCCCTGATAATCTCAGCCGTTCGTTGAAGTTTCCATCTAACTGTCCCGACACAACCGGGCTTCTGTAAGCTAATACTAGTCTTTCTTGGACACTTCGATCCAACGGTCCAGATAGGTTCAAGCTCCGGTTAATTTTCTCTTGCGTACAATGTTTTAGATCTAAGGGTCCAGATTTCGCTATCCTCTTCTTCTTGATCACAGGTAATCTCTCAGATTGTAGCTCAGCCTTTTCGGCGTTGACTTTGTTATTTCCTGAAAGGTTTTAAGTAATATTGTTGACATAAACAAAAGTTTTTTAAACCTTAAACTTTAGAGGAAGATAGTCCTTAATTATAAACCGAAAATCAAATCAAATTTTATACATCAGAAAAAGTTGTGTTTTTGTATTAGGAATGAAGACTAATTACACATTTTGCCTAATGTTAGCGTTGTTGTTATTTTACTTTATAGAAAATATCTAGTAACAAAAAGAAAGGTCGTCATTAGATGTTTTTTCTAAACCTACCAGTCACAAACGCTCCTCCACGGCAGGCTTGCGGTGGCAATGGCTTCTCCTTCAACGGTTCAACCATGGACGCTCTTCCGAGGTAAAGCCATTTGTTTAAGCGATTTTGGATATTTTTGGTCGCCCTTATGACAGCACTAATGAGTTTGGCGGAGGCAGGACGACTGTGATGATTGCAGCTAAGCCCTTCTGTTTCTCTCTTTGAGAGCTTAAGAATCTCTAGTCGGTGTTTGGCCACAGTAATGCCAAGCCGTCGGAGAGAGTTGTGGTTGAAAAGAGCGATGTCTTCACTCCGGAGGTTCTTCTGGGCGAAAATGAGTCCGTACTCATAGCTCAGGGTCGGGTCAAGATCGGTTTTAGATAACCACGAGAACCAATCCATTGTGTGTGTGTGTGTCTCGTTTGTTAGTTTTGGGGGGTGGGGGGGGGATTTATAAATAAAAAGAGGATATTAATAACCAAAAAGTATAACCAGCTTTGCTTGTTTTTGGGCAAAAAGTATGGATGGTAATTTTAGTTTACAGATGGACACATAAAGGGAAGTAAAGAAAACACGGCTTTTGGCTTCCGTATTTATTATTAATATGATATATGTATGTAGTCAGTCGTGGAGTGGTTATGAGTTGGTGATAATTCTTTTAAAAGCACTCCATTTTCAATATCTTTTTTTTAAAAGAAAAACAAGCATGTGATAGTGGATGAATTACATCACAGTTTGAAAATAGGTATCTCTTTGCTTCGAACTAGATTTTCGTTCATGAAGATGCGACGGGTACCTTCTTCACAGCTAAATGTCTTGCAACCGAGAAAGAAACCATAGTAACCTAACATTAAAAACAAGAAAAGAAACCATATAAAGACAACACTTTGTCTTTTGGTATGGTGCTCTGTTTATTTCACATGTCACCTTTTCTCCACGTTACAATTTGCTTTGTTTGGTTTTTCGTTAGACCATCTCCAATAGCGTTTCATTTTTCAATTTTTGTTTCATTTTGAAGAAAAATTTACTCCAATGGAACTTTATTTTTTATTTCAAAATGAAGCAATCAACAGTGTTGCTTCAAATTTGAAGAAATACTATTCACATCTTCGTTTTTTGAAGATGAATTTTTTAAATTGCTGTGACCAAAAAAAAAAACTTTTTAAATTGAAAATTGGTCCTTTAACTTTAACTTTTTTTTATTTTTTGCTTAAACAAATTATATGTGTTAATATGATCCAAATAATTTTAAAGTTTCTATTATTAATTTTATGTAATTATTTTATAATATTAAATATACTAAAACATATAAAAACACAATGACATAATTAATATAAAAATCGAAATACATTAGTAACATCAAAGCATAAATTTACTTAATATAACATTTGTGAGAGAAATATATTTCTAGTGTTTCTTCGTAAAATATAATGTTCCGTGTATATTGTTATGCGTAATAATTTGTTATATGATAATGTTTAATTTATATAAAATAGAAGCTGTGTTGAAATATTGATAAAAAATAGGTGGGCAAAATTGTTAAACTTGAAAAAGTCGAAGATGTAATTAACAATTAGTGATAAAGTGGAGATGTAATATATTTGAAATATTCCTTTTAAATTGAAAAATTGAAGAAGATGTTGCTTCATTTTTTTTTTTCATTTTGAAAAAAGTTAACTTTTGAAGAAAAATTTGAAGCAACCCATTGGAGATGCTCTTAGCAAGCCCGTGTCTTTTTAAAAATCTTGAAGTGATATAACTTGCAATAATATATATTTGAACGGATTATGCATTATTTAATTTTTCATTGTTGGTCAATATATTATGGTCTATCTTCAAGACAATTCTCTAGGATCAAGAACTTGAACAGTTAAAATACTATACCTATTTCGTATAGTTATAAGCAAGAAGAATCAACGAATGCAAGAACGATTGCTTTCTGTTTCCTGTTGCTTCAATCTAAAAAAAATCGTGGAAGACTTACTATCCATCACTAAAAAGTCAACCATAACTTGTGAAAGATGGACCACAATGTATAAGAGATCAACAAATAAATTTGGTAGAGCAGATGCACAGTAGTCAATGCTCCACTCCCTAATTTATTGGCCGAAAGTAATCCACTACGTGGTTAGCCCCAAAGGTACCTTTCGTTAACCTGACCTTACCTTACCTTACCTATGCCTCTCTTTTTTCTCTCTCTTCTCTTTACTTAATTTGTTAAATTTGCTTAATTTGTACTAGCCCTTTCACAAGTTTTTTTTTTTTTTTATCACGGTATCATGGGTTTCTACATTTACTTTAAAGTGGGTTATACTTTAAAGTGGATGATGTTGACTAAAAAATACTTTAAAGTGGATGATAAAATATTTATATTTAAAACATTAAGTAATTCCATAAATGCTATATATAATTGGTTGAAGATTACTAATATTATTAGGGTTGAGTCCGTGCGTAGTCGGGATATATAAAATTGTCACCTCTAATTATCTCGTTGCACAACAATCTTTAATTAAAACTAACTTTTATTTATTATAAGTTTGCTAGGGCACAACTAGAAGACTAAGAGCATGATTAATGGAGGTTCTTAATTAAAGTCTCTTAAAAAACATAAAAGATGATCACAAACATGATTCGAAAGAAGAAATAGGTAGATTCAAAATCACAAAATCTTAATGAGAAAGATCATTCAAAGTAATGTAAGATCAAAAGAGCAAAAACACAATCAAAACTTAGATATTTAGATGTCTAAAATTTGCTTAAATAGTAGTGAACACTTAGTTTGGGTTGAACCGGGACAAACAAATTTGGAACAATGGTTACCTTGACAAATTCAGCTTCTCATCGGTCTAAGACAAGGGCTGTGGATAGGTGTGCTCGGATCAATGAAGGCTCCAGATCATCTTGGAAGGCTCGGTGTTCTGCTTCAGTCAGTGTACTCGGTCCATGAGCTGCTACGCATTTGCTCAAGGATTATACTAGTCTGCACTGTCCGGTGTGCGTGGGTCGATGCTTCCTCTGGATTCACTGACAACCACATTGGTATGCTCTGGTCGATGAGCACATACCAGTGTGGGCCTCTGGATTTCCTGTGATCCACGTTTGGCAGCTCTACCTAATTGCACATATCGATGTGACTCTGTATGTTCTTTGATTTCATCACTCGGGACTTGGTTATGTTGGTTCCGCTCCATTTTTTATGATTCAAAGTACCTGAAAAAGGATAGAAAGAGGGGATTCAAGTGCATATCTAGATCCTAAGGGACTCTAAACACATGATAACTAAACGTAATCGATATTAATCCTAAAATGTCTAAATGTCTTAACTAAATGATGAAATACTACTAGAATCTATTTTTAAATCGAGTAAAATATGATAACATCAACTCCCCCAAACTAGACTCTTGTTTGTCCTCAAGAGAGTTGACTAAGAATATAACCTGAAAGAGAGGTTTAAGGCGGGGAACTCAAAAACAATATTATTTTACTATTTTTAGTTGGATTTTTGCTTATTTATTTGCATGTTTTTAACGCTTTTTCGACTTCTAGAGGTAGTTTTCTCGTATTTTTGATTTTAAGGACTAATCAAGTCAAATCATAAAAAAAGATAAGGAAACGTGATAATTGGACCTCATTCATATTTCCAAGCAAGTTTCATTGACGGATCAAGAAAACAAAAGCTCAAACACTTGAGTTTTTCAGTTTATCAATCTGGACAAATTCTCAGCATCAGAAAGATCGCCTTGAACGAATATTTTTCTTGAATGGATCGAACTGAACTTTTCTTCAGAAGATATCATTTTGAGTTAGCTCTCTAATGCAAGTGATTTGAAGTCGTTTGTAGCTCTAACCGGGAAGTTACAACAGTTTAAGCGAAGACATGTCTATTTGTCTCGGAAATGAAGCAAGTGGAGCAGTTGACATGCTATGGTCGGGTGACATAATTCACAACACTGGCCGAGTGTCCACTTTTATCCCAGACCGGTCCTGGAGATATTTTGTGGTCAAAAGATTTTGCATCATATATTTCGGTTCACTTAACCGATTTTAATTTCGTCAAAACCAAGGACGACCTAAGAAGACTTAGCATTATAATTACTTGTTTTTAGAATTTACAATAGGGAGAACCACAAAATTTAGAGTGAGCACAAAGCCGTCAAAAGCTTTTTGAGAGTTTTCCATTGTTCTTCAAGTTTCTAAGTGTTCTTTGAAGAGATTCATTCCATACTTCGTTATGGAGAAGATTTCTAAACTCTTAATTTTATTTATGATCATGATTTCTTGTTGTGTTTCGTGCTCCCTGTCTGAGTAATCCTTCTGTTATGTTTTTAGGCTTCTCAAAATGATCATGTCATCATAAGTTGCTAGTATTTGTTTAGAGATTCGTACTGTCTTTGTCTCGGTTGATCTTATTGCATGATTACTTTACCGTGCATCTAGTAGTTTGTTCATAGTTAGATTTTCATTCCAAAAGCTAGTTAAATCACCTGAACCTAAATATTTGACAAGCTGAGTTACAAGGAGGCTTCGAAAGTAGATCGTCTTGGTTCTGTGAACTTATCAAAAACTGAATCCATATAATGCATGTTTAATCACTACAAGGCCGACCAAAAGGTGTTGTCCCTTGGTGATTTAAATATAGAATCTCTAACCTCGAAAGTGGAGAGGATCTAAATTAGTGATTTCGAGTTTTAGACGTTGCTTAATTCTAATCCAAAATAGTATGATTTCTTTGATGCGTGATTCTCTGCGAATATCCTATATGCCTAACGCATTTCTCCATTGATTTACATCTTTTATTTACTTTAAGTTGGTGTCATTTCTTTTTACACTCGCTAAACAACCTTTTTATTTTCTGCTTTAGCTTAAGTCAATCCCGAGATGCGTAGCGGATAATCGAAGTCCTCGTGAGATCGATAACCTGAAGTACTACAAATACATTGTTCACTTGTAGCTGTAGTATCGTTTTTGCGTGAAACTTGGCACCACATCAAAATTTTTGGTGCCGTTGCCGGGGACTTTATTCGTTACCTATGAGTTTTTACTTTGATTTTAGTCTAGAAAGCTTTTTTCCAGCTTTTACGTCGTTTTCGTTTTTCTTTTCAGGTTTATGAAAGGAGATCTTCTTTGGACGACCCATCTACATGCAATCCTCCTATTGACATCATTGAACGTACCTTAAGGAGACAAGAGAGAGAGAGAGAGAGAGAGAGAGAGAGAGAGAGAGAGAGAGAGAGAGAGAGAGAGAGAGAGAGATTAGCTGCTACGGAGAATCCGAACCAAAATCCTCTCCATGGAGAACCACATCTTGTGGATAACCAAGTCATTCTCGCTGAACAAGGAGATGTAGTTGCTGGCCACGGACTTAGCGTTTCCCAAGCTGCTCTTTTTCAACCTCAAACCAACTTTGTTGTCACTTTTGGACTTCAAGGAGTCCCAGAGAACCCACAAGGACCTCTTGGTGTTGCCCCTATTCCGCAAAACAAACCCGGAAGAGGGAATGCACCTGTTTGAGTGGACAACCAACAACAAATTCCATCTGAGAATTTAGTAAGATTACAAAAACTCCCACAACTACTTCAAACCTTAATTCAACAAGCTTTACCTTAGAATCATACCCCTCAAGGACGAGCTCAACAAAATCAGCCTCGTCGTTCTCAAACCATTGGAGACTTTGATTCTTTTGCTGCATTCTTCTTGGATATGAATCCAATTTGTCCTCCTCAACCTCAAAGGAATGATTTTGAAATTAAACCTCAGATCACAACCTTGGTGAAGCAAAACCAATTCCATAGACTGCTGATAACACTATTATATTACTATTTTTAGTTGGATTTTTACTTATTTATTTACAGGTTTTTAATGCTTTTTACACCTCTAGAGATAGTTTTCTCTTATTTCTGATTTTATAGACTAATCAGGTTAAATAATAAAAAAGGATAGATAAACGTGCTAATTGGACCTCACTCATATTACCAAGAAAGTTTCATTGACGAATCATGAAGTCTAAGGCTCAAACACTTGAGTTTTGCATTTTACCAATCTGGACAGGTTCTCAGCATCAGAAATATCACCATGAATGAAGGTCTTCCCTTCATTGGATTGAGCTGAAATTTGGTCAGAAGTTGTCATTTTCAGTTAGCTTTAAAATTCAAGTGATTTGAAGTCATTTGGAGATGTGACCAAAGAGTTATAACCGTTTAAGAAAAGACGTATCTGTATGTCTCAGAAATGAAGCAAGTGGAGCAAGATTGAAGCTTTGACCGGATAATGGGGTTCCACCACCGGCCGAGTGCCCATTTTTGGCACACTCCAGTCACAGAGGCATTTTGTTGCCAGAGACAGATTTTATCTCATATCTTTCAGTTTGGTAAACCGATTTTGATTCCGCAATAATCATCATAATCAAGGACGACCTAAGAAGCCCTAACATTATAAATAATTGTTTTTAGCCTTTCGAAAGAGAGAACAACAACATTTTTACAGAGAGTTACAAGCCATCAAAAGCTTTGAGAGATCTTTTCTTTGTTCTTCAAGTTTTCAAGTGTTCTTTGGAGAGATCCTTTCCATACTTGTTTATAGAGAAGATTTCTTTACTCTTGATATATTATATGATGTTTTCTCATTGATTGCTTATTGTTTTTTGTGCTCCATATATGAGTAGTTCATTAGTTAGGTCTGTAGGGTTCTCAAAGAGATCATGTTATCATGAGATGCTAGTATTTGGTTAGGGATTCATATAGTCTTTGTCTCGATTGATCTTTATGCATGATTACTCTACCTGCGCATCTAGTAGTCTGTCCATAGATAGATTTTCATTCCAAAATCTTGTTTAGTCACCTCAACTAAATCTTTGACAAGCTGAGTTACCAAAAGGCTTCGAAAGTAGATCGCCTTGGCTTAATGAACTTATCGGAACTTGAATCCATATAATGCATGCTTATTTATTTTAAGGTTGTACGAAAGTCAAAGTCCCTTGATACTAAGCATAGAATCCCGAACCTCGAAAGTGAAGTGGATCGAAATTAGCGTTTTCGAGTTCTAGAAGTTTCTTAATTCTAATCCCTAAAAAATATGTTTCTTCTATGATGCAAGATTCTCTGCGACTGTCCTATGTGTCTAACGCTTTTGAAATTGATTTACATCCTTTTATTTATTTTAAATTGATGTGTTTTACTTTTAAACTAACCAAACAACCTTTTATTTTCTGTTTTAACTCAAATTAATCATGAAATTCGTAGTGTAAGATCTTAGTCCTCGTGGGATCGATAATTTGAAGTACTGAAACTACACTGTTTACTTGCAGTAGTAGTGTCTTTTTGGTGAAACTTGACAACTGCCCACTGAGCATCCTCTTGACCATATCCACACATTTGAGGAGATATGCAGTACTACACACACAAATGGAGTTCCACCGGACTACTGTAAGTGCAAGCTCTTTGCATTCTCATTGAATGCAAAGCTCTTAGATGGATGAAGTCGCTACCACTTCAGTCCATCACTACTTGGGATGAGTACAAAGGTGCATTCTTAACCAATTCTACACTAAGTAGAGATCGAGATTCATTTGAAGCAAAATCTTAGGCTTTCAACAAGGACCTACTGAATCCTTTTATGAAGCATTAAAAATATTTAAGGAGTATACAAGGGATTTCCCAAACCATGGTTTCTCTGAAGAAAATATATGGAACATCTTCTACAACGGTATCGACCATAAGTACAAGCTTTCTCTAAATATGGCTAGCAATGGGAGCTTCATGACCAAATTTGTGCATGAAGCCAAGCTTTTAATTGAGAATCTAACTGCTAGTGATGCTAATAGTGGTATCATTTATGATAGAAACATGCGTAGAAACAAAAATTCAACACAAGCCGTGTAAATTTCAGAACTAAAGACAATGCTTTCTCAAATACTAAAAGATATACGAGGAGTTCATGTCGTTGAGACTATTGGATATGCTAATGGAGCTCCAAATATAGATTTAGAAAATGGAATAGAGGTGAATGAAGAAGAAGTGAACTACATTGGAAGAAATTTTGGAAACAAGGGATACAACCTAGGACACCGGAACAACTCAAATATGTCCTACTGGAACACTAATATCAAGAACGCTCAAGATCAGTTCTATCCACCACAAAACGGCCAACAAGGAGCTTTTTATCAGCCTAAGCAACAACATTTCAATAAAAGGATGTATCAAGTGAAGCAACCATTCACTTATCCCCAGGCTAATGCATCAAATAAGCAAGATAGCAAGCTTGAGATAATGTTAAAGAAAATCTCTCAAGATATGAAACAAAACCACAAGGGAGTTAATGAGACGTTGTACATCTAAAACGAGCTTACAAAAAGTATGATGCCATTACCACTCATTTCCACAAGCTTAAAGTTCAAATCACTCAATAAGCGAAACTTTCAAGAAACAAGAAAATCCAAGGAAATCTTTCTACAAAGTCGTCAACCTAAAAGAAGTTAGGGAGATCGTATTTACTGATAATACACCTCTTCAAGACCTCAATTCTTAAGAAAAATACCCTCTGGAACATTTACCAAACGAAACCAAGGGATCTTACAAGAAGAGACTCAAGGCATTTCCTTTAGAGAAGATTGAATGCCCAAGAAAGTTCATCATTCCTTGCTCAATAAATAAAGTGAAAATTGATGATTTCTTATATGATAATTGAGAAAATATGAATATGATTTCACTAACCATGACTCTCAATTTAGGGATCTCAAACTTTCGACAATCTCAGGTCTCTATTGAGTATGTCGATATGTCTACATCCACACCATATGGATTTTTGCTCGATGTGTTGTTTGAAATAGGAGGATTTCACATCCCTAATGACTTTCAAATTTTTTTACTAATGGAGGGAAGACAAATTCACTGATCTTTGGCTCCCAATTTTTAGCTACTGCTGGAACAATCTTTGATTTTCCCAACAAAAATATTTCCTTAGCAAGAGTGAACAAGCCGGTCTTATACCCTGATGTGAGCTACAACTCCAGAGAAAATGAAGCTATTTTGGAGGAAAAGAAGGTCAGTTTAGACCTGGAGATAGCCACAATATGCAACAAGTCTCAAAGAAAGATGCTACATCCATCAAAACACCAATTTCTTCAAAACCGGCGAAAATGGATGCAAAGAGAGATTCTTGTGCTATCCAAGCACAAACTGATCCATTCCTGGACATGGATGAAGAATATGAAGATTTTATAAGTTGTCAACATCCTTTGTTGAGATTAGAATCAGGATCCCTATTGGTCTTGATGTGAAGAACGATGAGATTGCCAATAAGAAGCTTGAGAACAATCTTAAGCTCTTTCCAAAGGCAATTGTGACACAAGAAGATATTGGAGACACACTTGATGATCTCAAACCACCATCTATACCACCAATTCTAGAGAATCAAGAAATTAAAGGAACCACACTTCCTTTAATGGAAACCGATCACGCCTAAAAAATGAAAGTAGTTGAGCTAAAGACTCAAAACAAGCGCTTTGTGGGAGGCAACCCACATGGTTTTTAATTTTACTTTTAGATGTCTAATATTTAGTTTTAATTTTAGATGTCTATTATTTAGTTTTACTTGTTTTTGCAATATTTTCGAAAAACAAGAAAAAAAAATGCGAATTCAAGACAACAACAAAGGAACCAGAAAGTTGTTTCAACTAGGTGATGACTGATTTTACATCGGGATTTTCCAAAAAATGGCCCCCGACCAGTGTTAGAGTCATTATGCCTTAAAATAAAATTTTCAAATTTGTCGAGAAAACGGATCTAAATTGTTCAAACCATCTCCTCGACCATTCCCTACATTCATTTGAGAGTGGAGAAGAATGTTAAGGACCGCCAATCACACTAAATCTTCAATTCAAAAGTTCTTGGAACAAAGTGATGATATCATGAAATACCAAAAAAAAATGTTTGAGAAACGCCATCAATTGGTCATACTGAAGCACTAAGAGTTATTCATTATGGAATCCTAGATAGTCTTAAACAATATTAAAAGAGGTAACGAAACCCCGTACTTAATTTCTTATAAATAAACACTATATGATAGGTGATATGCCCGAGAGAAACCGACTTCGGAACGGTCAAAATCAAAAGTTTCCCGGAGGATCATGTTTGTTAATAAAAGGAGACATGGAGATTTAAAGTAGCCTCCAAGCAAATCAACTCAAACAATCGAAGATTCCTGAGCAAAATGACTATCATGAACAAAACATCCCGGTTAGAATTTTGATTTTTCAAATTTTAATTTTTGGCTACATTACTTCTTTGCTGGTTAGCCAATGAACTTGACACATTAGATGAGAATCACGTTGGCGGAATGAAATTCCACTATGTAACCTCAAGGATCCGAACATCAACGATCAACAATCCAAAATAAGTCCTTAATCCAGTCAAAATAAGTTTAAAAAATTTAAGAACTTCTAAGTATTCGTATCTTTAATTCTTTTGGCTAAATCCACCATAAATTTCTTTGATATCATGAAAGAATTCTTGGAACACCCCTCCTCCCAACCAATTGGAATTCAGAACAAACGCACGGATTGCGAAACGGGCGAGAAAAACCAATAAACGGACGAGACGAGCTCCGACCGTCTGGCGAAGCACCCATGACCGGAGTGTGCCACCAGGAGGCTCAGATCGGTGCCACCAGGAGGCTCGTGACAAGTGCCAGCTCCTTCCTGCCTCGACCATGCGACTCACTTGAAGCTTGATAGCTCAGGTTTTCACCCGAGATAACACTGCAAGCGTACAGATGTACGTTCTAGTGGTTTGGGATCGAATCCACAGAGACCAAAGAGTAGCACGAAAAATCAAGATCAAACAGCGGGCTAAGGCTAAAAAGATGTTTTGTAAGATGATGAAAATGTCGAAAGTAAGAAAGCAAAGAAAGCAGGCAGCAAGAAAAGGTTGCAAACAATTCAACGAAGNGAAGTGTTGGGCATCGGGTATTCTCAGGGAAACATTTCATTGTTGACTTAAACTACAGATTAGGGAAGAGGTTAAGAATCGTCTTGAACTCAAATTATAATCTAGAACTGATCTACTTTCGTAGTATCAGCATCCTATGCACTAGAAACCTCGAGACTAACTTCCGTTGACCCTCGATTTCTA
>OVAN01009682.1:0-16648 GCA_900406275.1 Anastatica hierochuntica | reverse complement strand
TGTAAAAACAATGGAGAGAATATGGTAGACATGATCCTCCTAATTGCTTAGTTAGGATTGCACATTTTAGGTGGTTTAGACACGGTCCTGAGTGTATGATTTCTCGGCGTTGGGTGTTTAGGTGGTTTAGATGGATATGTTGCATTTCTTCGTGCTGTATGGGTGTTTTAGAATTTAAAAATGTCATTGGTATGCTAATTTCTTCCAGATTTTTGTTCCAAGAAAAAATGAAAATTAATTTAAATTTTGCATATCTGGTTTAGAAATTAGCGTTTGCATATTGTTATGTTGATTATTTTCACCATGAAAAATGCACATATTTGGTTTACTTTTCTGATTGGTTGTTTATGCTTAGGTAGTTAGGGGACATGGATATCAATATACTCTTTCTCTCCTGCGATTTTGCATAATGTCTTGCATTTCTGACGTAGCTTTTGATACCCCAAACACTTAAGCCTAACCACTAAAAAGCCTTAAATGCTTAGCCTGATTCCTTGATTATTAGTTCTTTGGTGAAAAGTTTCACACCTATATTTAATTGAATGTAGAGAGTTATTAACATGGAAGCTGAGTTTGCAGGTTCAGATTTTAGAGTATGGATGGGCTTGGGAGGTTATGCAGCGATTCTTGGGGAGAATGTTCTAATAGTTCTGAGTCTTTTTTGTTAGCGAAAGTAGTGCAGAGTAAGGTTTTCTGAAAGCATGCGGTCCGTTGGTTTTTGAGTTTCTTTTCCTGCAGGCTTAGTCTTCGTTTCCTTTACTTGAAGACAAGCAAAGATTTAAGTCTGGGGAATTTGATGTGTCAGTATTTTAATAGATTTTTACTGCGGTTTTCACACGAGATCTAAGGTTTTTAGTATGTATTCGGATTGTTTTGGTGTGGTTTTGTGTTCTTTGTTGTTTTTACAGGATTCGAGCTTGAATGTGCAAAAAGAATGCATTTTGGATGGATTTCAAGCGTCGAAGGAAGTGTTCGTATCAAATCTGTTAGTAATACATGACTAGAAATCGAGGGCCAACGGAAGTTAGTCTCGAGGTTTCTAGTGCATAGGGCGCTGATGCTACAAAAGTAGATCAGTTCTATATTAGAATTTGAGTTCAAGACAGTTCTTAATCTCTTCCCTAGTCTGTAGTTTAAGTCAACAGTGAAATGTTTCCCTGAGAACACCCGATGTCCAACACTTCTTTGAATTGTTTACAACCTTGTTGCTTGCTGCGTTTTATGTGCTCTCTTATTTTCGATTTTGCATCATCTCTACAAGAAATCTTTTTAGCCTTAGCCCGTTGTTTGATTTTAACTCTTTGTGCTACCTTTGGTCTCTGTGGATTCGATCCCGAACCACTACAACGTACATCTGTGCGCTTGCAGTGTTATCTCGGGTGAAAACCTGAGCTATCAATGACACACAAAAATCCACCTAGTTCAAGTTCTTGAGCAGATTTTTGGGTTTTGAAAAAACTTTGGATTCACATTGTCTCTTGGGCTTATTTAGTTCGATTTATGTTATCTACACATGATTTCATAGTTGTTTGCATGAGATTGTTTGAAATTTGAGAGAATTTGATGATTTTAGGGATTTGAGAATTTTAAAATTGGAGTTTTTGAGAAACTCGATATTGCCTTGAATTTTTTTCCTAGATGATGTTCTTGATAGTTTCTCACTTCGTTTCAGGCGATTAATGACGATACGGTGGATTAGGCGGCGAGTATTCTCTCCTTCATAATAGACAACAAGTTTTACAACATGACTATAATAGAGCTTTGTGGTTTGTTTGGTTTCAGTCATAAGGACAAAACTTCTTTTTATTGGCATAATGATTTCATGAGAGATTGGGATGTTACTTGAGCAGAGAAATTTGTGTCTAGACTCTCCATGCAGTCCTGGATAAGCAATCTCTTCTTTAGGTATGCATGTCGATTAATGGATTCCCTTCTTTTCGGTACTACTGTTGCTGCAAGTGTCATGTCGTTGTATTTGGGAGTGTGACATCTTTTTCCTCTGGGCATTGTTTTTGACTATCCACCGTCTCGAATTTGAACATGGACTCTATTTTGGCCTACCATTTGGTTGACTACAAGAGTAACAAGCATAATGGTCTGAAGCAAAATGTGTGTGGTTTTGGCATTGTGATCTCTAGGCTAACAGATCACTGCAAAGTTTATTTTGCATGGGGGAAAGCAAGAAGTTTGACCGCTTGAGTCATGATGTTCATAGACTTGACATATCTACCTTCATGAACAAGTATTTTCTCTGCGGTCCGTTGAGTCACCAACGGGAAGGTGACCCATACTTTTATCAATTTTAGAATCGTGAGAGATATTACATCCATGTTCAGTTGCCCCAATGAGGTATTACTGCACTCTTTAGCTATAACAATGTTGAGTTTCTACTCATTGACCACTTTTGTGAGCCGCCAGAATACTTCAAGGCCAAGAAAGAGCTAGAGGACATGTTGTACCACCCACAACAGCTGCGCCTCCGCAGCACGCCGATGTGTGTGATTTTGGAGTTGTTCCTGATTTTTAGCCAGAGGCTCCACCGGATTTTCCATAGGCTGCTAGGCCTTATCTGGACTACGTTTTTTATCGATGGACTGAAGCCAGTACGACTTACCTCCTCCTCCCCCTGCACCTGCATTTTCTTAGAAGTAATTTACTTAGTTAGAAGATTTGAGTTGTGGAAACAGAAAGATGCTGAAGAAGATGTGGAGAGCACAAAGTGCATGGGTTGCCCGACTACTACAGAGGTTCGGCCTGCGTTAGCTCCTATTGCTGCTACTAGTTCCGTCGGCTATCACCCGAAGAGCCGCCTCCCATGTCTTGCTCCTCTGTCGTCACTCACGCTCCCCAATGTCGACGCGCCACTGTCTCCTCTGTAAAGCTCCACCACCATTGTCTTTCTCTCTCTCATCGTCACGGCTTTGCCTTCGGGTCGCTTCTCCTCCACGATTTCATCACTACTTGATGTTTACACATTTTTCATAGTATATATTAGAGTTTAGAAAAGTTTTCTTTGCGTTTTAAAACTTTTTAGATCGTTATAAGATGTTTTTCGAGTCGTAATTAGGAAGTATCATATATATGTTTTATGAAATTCATTTGTACATTCTTCTCTTTTATTCTACCCTATTTCAGGTTGCCTTGATCAAAACAGATGAATCTCGGGACTCGAACGCAAACATGGACGCATTTAGCACCAAAAGAAGAAGCTTGGCGGTCCAGGAGCCACTGGCTCGCGGTCCACAAGCTTCAGGAAAACCGCCAGCCAGTCACCACGCAAGACTGACGATCCAAGCCCCTCTGCCTGGCGGTCCACAACGCTTATACAGACCGCCAGCCTCCATTAGCCACCACCCTGGCGGTCCAACACCCTCAGCATGGTGGTCCACAACTCCTCCCTAAACCGCCAACCTTCCCTGAAACTCAAGAAGATCCATGGTTCGACCTGGTTTGTCTCGGGTCGACCCGGCTAATTTCAACTTTTGTATAAATACTAGTTCAATTCACTCTAAAATCCTAAGCTTTTCTCTTCTACCTGTTCTTGTTGATCTAACATTGAAACCTTGTTAAATATTTGGTTTCTATTTGAAAGTTTTAATCTTTTCTATCTTGTGTTTTTTTCTTATCATGGTTATAGTTTTATTTCATATTTATGCATATTTTAGAGCCATGATTAGCGAGTAGTTTTATTTTGTGAGTTATGGGTTAAGTAGATTAGATTAAATATAGGTGCTTATTAGGATTCTAAGGGTTTCATACTATTAGATTCACATGATTAAGGAGTGTTTAATGCTAGATTTGAATTGATCAATCAAAATCTAGATCCTAAGAATTTCACACCCAGAAGGTGTCCGATGAAATTTCCAAGGGAACTTTATGATTGCTATTTAATCTTAACCTATGGGAATAGTTGTCTAAGTTCTTTAGTGGAAGTTTAAGCTTGTGTTTAATGACTAATGATCCATAAATTACCATCGGGAGATTGGTCCAATTTTAGATCATTAGATAGATTAACTGATTGTTGTCTTGTCCTTGAATTGTGTGTTTAAATGATTAGCCCTTGCATCTTAGTATCATCTAGACTATCTAGATGTTTGCTCAATTCATGAACCGCATGCTTCCATATTTAATTTCAATCCTCATATCACCTCTTTGTTCTTGTCTTTGTTTATTTTTCTTATATTGATTTGTTTGATTTGCAAAACTGCTTCTCATGATTAGTCTAGCTTAATTGAAGAGACTCATAGATTGAATGTGTTGATTTTTGCTCCTTGTGGATTCGATAACCCATTTACTACAACTACTAGCTTTAATCTTGAGGCTTAGGAGTTTAGTTCAGGATTAAACTTGAAAGAAACAAAATTCCTTATCAAGTTTTGGCGCTTTTCTGGGGAGCAACAATATTAGCCATTTAGTTTTAGTTTCCTTATTGAGACTATACATTTTTACCTTTTGTTAAGTTACTCAATCTTGTTCTTGTGTTTAATTCTTGTCTTATAGGTGTATGAACTTGCGAAGCCGTAGTCGAACCAACTTAACTCCGCAAGTAGAGGACATCCAACGTTTGACAAGAGAGAATACAAGATTACGAAGGGAAAGAGAAAGACTTGAGCACTTACGACGTTTACGCATGGAGAATCCTCACCACATTGGGAATCAAGGAAACATTGTTGCTTATAACATTGAAGCTCAAGGAATTGGGGTTCATCATCAAGAGTGCCCTAGACCTCAACCAAATGCACAAAGGATAAGTGCATATGATGAAGCTAACACAAGGAGGGTTAGAACCGGCATTTTACCTCCCGCGGTAGTACCCAATAATTTCGAGATCAAACATAGCCTCATCATTATGGTTCAAAACGCCAAATTCAACGGTCTTCCGATGGAGAATCTTCTAGACCATCTTGACCAATTCGAAAGGCTTTGTAGAACTGTCAAGATACATGGGGTGAGTGAAGAAGTGATAAAAATGTTATTGTTCCCCTTCTCATTGGGAGATGTGGCAGCTCAATGAGAGAATAATATATCTTCGGATTTGGTATCCACATGGGCTCAAGTTGAGCGTGAGTTTATGACTAAGTTCTTCCCCAAACAAAGAACCGCCAAGATAAAGAACGACATCACAAGCTTTAAGCAAGGAAGAAACGAATCCTTTTATGAAGCTTGGGAAAGGTTAAAAGTCTTATATTTGCTCTTGCCCACATCACGGAGTTTCTTTTTTTTTTCTTTTTCGCCGGATCACGGGGTTTCTAAAGACGCTTTGTTGGGAATTTTCCACTGTGGGTGTTTAGAGAACCATATAAACTCCTTAGACACGGTTAGTCAGGAAAGTTTCGCAAATCTAAGTGTCGAGGAAGGTGAAGCTTTGATTGAAGACCTTGCCCAAAGCGATCAAAGCTACGAGAAAGACTATGATAGAAGCTCCCATGAAGAATCAAGGTACAAGGAGCTCAATGACAAGATAGATATGCTTACAAGGTTGAACCAAAGGTCCGTGAATGTTGTGGATTAAGTAGAAAGTGGTAAGGAATATTGTAATGAAGATGACCAACAGGATCAAGAAGATTTGTGCTCCATACAAGGAGGATATTATCCTAGATCCTATAATTCGGCCTTCAAGCCATGGAACCCCCAACACCAAAACTACCCGACCGCAAAGGAACAACAACAAGACCAAAGGCAAATCAACTTCCCACCAAAAGGTCCATTCAAGCTCTTAACAAATCCATCAAACTCTGCCCCTCAATAATCTCAAGAAGATGAGACTAAGATGCTTTTGAAGTAAATTTTGAAAGGACAAGGAAGAGTGAATGCGAAGATTGATAATGGATTGAGTCAAGTAAATGCGAGGATTGATGATGGATTGACTTATTTGAACGCCAAGTTTGAACATCTTTCGGCGCATGACAAGACTTTGGACAATCAAATGGCTCAAATAGTTTCTTCTTCAAAGAGCTATGGAAAGGACATTCTATCCGGAAAGCCAGAAGCAAGCCCCAAGGATTTTTGTAATATGATGTTTGAAAATGTTGCTTTTTGAGTATTAAGTCGAGGATACGGTTAGTGAGATTGAGTCACTCCTTGCTTTCAAGGTTAATAAAGAAGGGGTCATCTACTATGATGAAGATATGACATCAATTGAGAAGGTTGATATTGGATATGTTGATGAGGTAATGGTCATGACTCCATCTATACCTAAGGAAGAGCTCATAATGAAAAGTAGTGAGCCTTTGAGCAAATAAAAGTGAGAAGTTGTGGATGCGTTTGGGGATCAAACTCTAACGATAGAAAGGAAGCGTGTGATCGATTTAAAAGTAGATGTGAAGCCCTACCAACCGACTCTACCATATCCACAAAGGCTCATAAAACAACAACTTAAGGATTATTTGGAGCTTTCGGTACATAAGATGGACATTTTCACTTCCAGATTAAAGAAGCTTTCTAGCAAAAGCCCGAAGTTTAAGGATAGGATAGAGGAATATGAATTTTGAAAGAAAATCATTGAAGCAATAGCAAGGAAACATGGTGTTTTACCTCCTCTAAATGAAACAAGAATCCTTAAAAAAGTTTCAAAACCGGGAAAATTCGTGATCCCTTGCTTTTTAGAAGGGATGTTCAAAGAAGAAGCGTTAGTGGACACCAGAGAAAGTGTTATTCTAATTTCCTCCATCATGATTAGAAGGTTTAGGATCAAAAAGGTGATCGAGCCTACTTCACCTATAGCTTTGTTGCTGTTAAGCTTAATTTTGTTGTTGTTAAGATGTCAAGTCCCAGAAATTTCTCATTGCTATTAGGAACTCCATTCCTTGAAACCGTTGGGACATTGATCGACTTCAAAAAGAATGAGGTCATTCTTACCAACATTGACCACGGAAAATTTTACAAGATGATTGGTGCTCGTGATGAGTTTTGTGGGACAATAACTACTTTGAATGCTAAAGAAGATTCGGTTAAGGAATTTGATTTATGCGAAAGCCTTGAGGTGTTATTTTGGAAAGATGATCATAAAGAATGCTCTCAAAATGCTTTAACGGTGGAGTCCAAGAAGAAAAGAAGACCTCGAAAGGGCAAAGGAAAAGGGAAACCACAACTAGTGGTAGACAATGAGATGATTTTTGAGAACTACGCTCTAGATCATTTATTTTACAATAAGTAAGACTTCATAAAAAAAACACCGAGTGGGAAGAAGATTGAGCCTTCTATGCGGCGTATCCCAATTGAAATTGAAGATGGTGTTATTGAGAACAAGATCAAGTGCAAAAGCATCCCTAAACCTTTCAGAATAGTTAGAAGTGTGATCCCAATTGAGGTTATGGAACAAGATCCTTAGTGTATTGATGAGATCATGGGACGAGTCTTAAGGTTCGAGCTCATGGAGAAAGGAGCTAAGAGCCTCGGTGGTTCTCATTCCACCACCCATTAGTTCGCCAAAAAGAAAATGTCAAGCTTAGAGACATTAAATAAGCGCACTTGGGAGGCAATCCCATGAGTATCTTTTGTAAATACAAGTTTTATTCGCTTTTCACTTATCACTTTCAATTGGATAAAGTTGGCTTTGTTTGGTTGTTGATTTGCTTTGGTAGCTCTTGGATAGTATTGCTAAGTCTAAATCTATCTTGTTGATTCATTGGTTGAACTTCCACTTAGAGTCACTTAGGGTCTCTTGGAAAACAATGATAAAACTCTTTCGAAGAGAAGTAGATTTTGAGAATGCATGATAGTTTAGATTGATTTTGAGCTAATTGAATTAGAATGATGAGTTTGATTGTCCCGTAAGTGTAAGATTGATATATTGAGTGACTTTATTTCAACATAAGCATGAAAATGTCTTGTTTTTATATACTTGGTAGCTTAGTTGTTTGCTTGGGAGCATTTGAATGGTATATGAGCTAATTTGTGGTATTTGTTAATGGTAGGTATCAACTCTCATTCCAGCGGTTCCAAAGTAACTCGTCTCTTTCACTTTACTCAATGGACTCTACTGGTTCTCCTAATTTTTGATCCAAGGTACCTTTCCTCCATGCATTGTATATACCATTGTTATTTTCGTTTATGCTTTGTTGTGGTTGTTGGTCTCCTCCGCCGGATTTTATTCAATCACCGAAACGGTGATGAGTAAGTCAGGGGGAGAAGAATGGTTGCTAATCTTCTTTCTTAGTTGTTTTGTCTATATTTTCCTTTCTTTCTCATATAGCTTAGGATGCATTGTTAATATCTAAGGCATAGAAAAAACTAAAAAAACCAAAAAAATCATGTAGTTGCATTTCTTCTTATCATCTTTAGTAGAATTGAGTGTTAGAAATCATGTAGGATGCATTTTCGTAGAGGACAATGATTTATTTTCCTTGTAAGTGGACTACGCTTAGGGATTCAACCAAGACCTTTGCTAGAAGTAGTTTGTAACTTGAGCCTAGCCGAAAAAATGGAAAATCCATAGCTAGAACTCCCCCTTTCGAAAGCATCTACCTTAACAAAACCATCTTGATAATTCGCCTTGACTCTATCTTAACTTGAACTTAATATTGACTTAATCTTTCTCATTATGGGCTTGAAACCGATCTCATAAAAATTAATGATATACTCGGGTTCTCTTCTCCATGTATACCACATTTTGGTTAACTAGAGTAGTCGTCTTCATTTTTAAGATGGTTCCACACCTTGACCTTACCCGTTCCTTTCAAGTCATTCATATGTTTCTTAAGTGAGATTATTTTTCCTACATTGTCTCATGTGAAAAATCTTATAAGTATTGGGAACGACAATGATCTATCTTCCGTTCTTAGACTTGCCATTCATTTTTAAAGGTTAAGAGACTAGGTAGGATATGAAGGCATTGGGAAATGAAAAAAGGTGAGATTATTGGTGTGAATAAGTTGAGATCAAAGGGGTAAGAAAAAGAAATGATGAAATTGACTTTGTGCTTAAAATGAAAGAGACTTGTGATAGAAAGAACTTAAAAGCAAAGCTCTAGTGTATTTAAAGAAAGAATTTCCACTATGTAAGTTGAGAAAAAGAGAAAAACATATATTATAAGTGATAGTGGGATAAACTAAAAAATGAAAGAGCTAAGAAATCAAAGGGCGTCTTAAGTCTCTAAGCAAAGATAAGGTGAAGTGTTTGTTATTTTTAAAGAGATAATTACTCGAAAAGAGTCTTTAAAAGTGGTGAGAGATGGAAAATCATGAAGTTCGGGCTAGATTTGATAGTATAAAGCTTGGGGGTTTGGGGTAGAATGAACGGAAGTTTGACATTGTACACATCAATTGATCCCTTTCTTCCTCGCTTTTGCATAATGATGGCATTTCATGTTTTATTTGAGTGTGAACCACAAATGAAAATGTTAGCCATCTCTTATCACAACAAAAGCCACTTTTATTTACCAAGCCGATTGACATGGATCTTTTGCCCATAATGAGAACCGCACTAAAACAAAAATCTAATGAATGTTAAAGAGTCATGTGTGTTTTGATGGAAGGAGTTTGCTTAGGTCCAAAAGTTTAGAGTAGATTGGGGCTTGGAAAAGCTATGGCGAAGTACGAAAGACTAGAATAGACTCTCGCTATAAGCTACTTCTCCCTAAGGATCTCAGTTTAATCACCTTCGCATTACCCTTTGGTTATGAGTCCTCACTTTCAAACTTCTCTTCCCAGATTAAGTTTTGTAGTTCGCTTGAGGAAAAGCAAAAGACAAGTCTGCGGGAGTTGATGTTTACACATTTTGCATAGTATAACTTAGAGTTTAGAAGAGTTTTCTTTGTGTTTTAGAACTTTTTAGATCACTTTAAGATGTTTTTCGAGTCGTAATTAGGAAGTATCATATATATGTCTTAGGGAATGCATTTGTACATTTTTTTCTTCTCTTCTACCCTATTTTAGGTTGCCTTGATCAAAACGGATGAATCCCGGGACTCGAACGCAAGCATGGATGCGTTTAGTACCAAAAGAAGAAACCTCATGGTCCAAGAGCCACTAGCTGGCGATCCAAAAGCTTCAGGACAACCGCCAGCCAGCCACCAAGCAAGACTGGCGGTCCAAGCCCCTCTACTTGGCGTTCCACAACGCTTATACAGACCACCAGCCTCCATTAGTCACCACCCTCGGCCTGGCGGTCCACAACTCCTCCCTAGACCGCCAACCTTCCCTGAAACTCAAGAAGATCCATGGTTCGACCCGGGATTGAGCCGATCCATTTCAACTTTTGGATAATTACTAGTTCAATTCACTCTAAAACCCTAAGCTTTTCTCTTCTACTTTTTCTTGTTGATTCAACATTGAAACCTTGTTAAATCTTTGTTTTCTATTTGAAATTTTTAATCTTTTCTATCTTATCTTCTTTTCTTATCATGGTTATGGTTATATTTCATGTTTATGCATGTTTTAGAGCCATGATTAGTGAGTAGTTTCATTTTGCGATTCATGGGTTGAGTAGACTAGATTAGATCTAGGTGCTTATTAGGATGCTAAGAGTTTAATACTATTAGATTCACATATTTAAAGAGTGTTTAATGCTAGATTTGAGTTGATCATTCAAAATCTAGATCCCGAGGGTGTTTGATGAAATTCCCAAGAGAACCTTATGATTTCTATTTAATCTTAGTCTTTGGGAATAATTGTTTTAGTTGTTTAGTGGATGTTTAGGCTTGTGTTTAATGACTAATGATCCCTAAATATCCATCGGGAGATTGATCCACTTTTAGATCATTAGATGGATTACTTCCATGGGAATGGATTAATTGATTGTTGCCTTGTACTTGAATGGTGTGTTTGAATGATTAGCCATTGCATCTTAGTATCATCTAGACTATCTAGTTGTTTGTTCAATTCATGAATCGCATGCTTCCATATTTAATTTGAATCCTCATATCACCTCTTTGTTCTTGTCTTTGTTTCTTTCTTATTTTGATTTGTTTTATTTCGAAAACCACTCCTCATGATTAGTCTAGCTTAATTGAAGAGACTTATAGACTGAATGTGTTGATTTTTGCTCCTCATGGATTCGATAACCCGTTTACTACAACTACTAGCCTTAATCTTGAGGCTTAGGAGTTTAGTTCGGGATTAAACTTGAAAGAAACAAAATTCCTTATTACTAGTGTTGGCTCCTCCTTCATTCTCTTCCACCACTGCGGCCTTTGTCTCTCTCCTCGCCGTCTCTGCTTCTCCCACTTTCTTTGCGGCTTCTTTGACATCAACCACCACCATGGCGAACGCCTCCTCCCTTCTCCTCTTTTTCACGGTTCGATCGTCTCCCTCTCTCGCTTCCTCTCCCCGATCTTGCTTCATCGCCCTCACCACCACCGCGTCTCTCTCTCCGATCACTCCTCTTTCTTCCTCTGCGGCGTCGTCATCTTCCTCTTCCGTTCTCCTCCTATTTGCGACATCGCCCGCGCCGATCCCCTCCTCACTAGTGACACCGTCACTTCTCCCCCTTCTCCTCTTCCGATCGGCTCACCACCCGCGATCATCTCCCTTCTTTCCGATCGTCACTGCACCACCATCCCCTTCGCTGCGCTTCTCCGTCGTGGCTCCTCCTTCTCCTCTCGTTGCCATCATCATCATTGTCACGCTTCTCTCTCTCTCTCTCTCTCTCTCTCTCTCTACTCTTCCTCTCTCTCTCTCACGTCGTCTTTCTTCTTCTTTTCTTTTCTTTTTTTTTGTTTTACGTGAAAGAGGGAAAGGGGAAAGGGTTTTAGGGTTTAAAAAAATGGTTTAGCGCTTCTCGGTTAGGTTTCGGTATAAGGATCACGGTTTAAATTGGTTTAAGGTTTAGATGCGGTCTGAAACAGTTTTAGAAAATCAACGGTTTGATTCGGTTAGCTCAGAATTTTTGGTTAAACTTTTTTCTTAAAACATTTTGACCCGACGCGTGGCATAGGGACGTTACAGTCTCCTTCCCATTGCCATATTTAAGTGTATGAACAAGTGAGTCAAACTACTTTGGTAAGTTAGATAGGACCTGAATAGCTTGGTCCTCATCAATCACATTTATGTTCAAACTCACAAAATCATTAACCAATTTCAGAAACACATCAAGATTCTCCTCTATCCTTTTGTGCTCTTCCATTTTGAAACTAGCAAATCTTTGCTTCAAGTAAATATGGTTGCGTAAAGGACTTCGTTTGGTAATCCTTTTATAGAGCCTTCCACAACCCTAGAGCGGTTGTTTCTTTCATAACCTTTTCTAAGATCATATAGCTAAGACAAGAGCATATCAAGTTCTTTTCTCTCTTATCCTTCTCCTTTTTCAGCGGATCAACAAGAGAAATTTTAGCTTCTAAGATCTCACCTTCCTTTTCTTTTCTTTTAACAGAAACCGTGTTAGATTTTTCTTCTTCAAAAATAAAATCCAACCCTTGAAGTTCAAGTTGTATAAGCATTTTAAACTTCCACAATCCAAAGTCTCTTTGACCATCAAATTTCTCCACCTCAAATTTACCTTGAGTTGGCTCTATGGTTTAGACTTTATGTGACCCTCTGCTAATCCTAACACTTGATACAAAATCTTTGAACCTCCTCAAACAACACTAAACCGCATATTAGAAACTGAAACCGCTTTCTTTTTATACTAGAAAACCCGAAGCTCTGTTATTCAAATTTCAATTTATTATTCAAAAATATATATGTTAACATGTCCACTAAAATCTATCCACGTATAATCTGAAGGGTACTTTTATCTTTTTAAAAAGTGTATAGTAAAAATCTTCCTAAATAGCACAAAATGCCATACATGTAATAAAGTGTCTTAAAATGTTATGTTCCCTTGAAACTGTTAATGTTCCAACCGTTTCAAGTTTCACCATTGAGAGCTTAAGCCAAAAGTGCGAGGTGTAATTCCATTGACATAATTATTTACATATAAAACAATATCATCCATAAGTTACGCATATACTGATATACAAATACAGTATTACAAGATAAAACTTCAGTGGTAGAAAAGGGAGAACCAATTAGTAGATAAAAGTAATGCACATAGAATGAAAGATTGAACCATTTTTAGGTTGATGATGATTAGAGAATATACGGAAAGATTTTATGTAGTAGACTTGAAAGGAATGGCTCTAATGACCATCTGATGGTACAGAGCAGCAAGAGCAGCACCAATGAATGGACCGACCCAGAAGATCCACTGAAGACACAGAAACAGAAGTAACAACATATCAAAGAACTAAATTTTAGATTCAGTCTAAATAGCAATTCAGGTAAATGTTTTCTCAATTTTAGATTCAGTCTAAATAGCAATTCAGGTAAAGAGCGACCTACATGGTCGTCCCAAGCATGATCCTTGTTGTAGATAATGGCTGCACCGAGACTCCTAGTCGGGTTAATGCCAGTTCCAGTAATAGGGATGGTGGCTAAGTGCACCAAGAAGACTGCAAACCCAATTGGAAGTGGAGCCAAGATCTGTTGAATGTTGGATGACCAAAGAAAAAAATGAGGTGGGTTCTATGCCAAGAGTATAAATCAAACTCAATTCTTTTAAGCTGAATTTCGTTTATGTGACCAAGAAGTTAGCAACATACAAGGACATGGGAGTCTCTGGCACTTCTCTTGGCATCAGTAGCTGAGAAAACAGTGGAGACCAGAACAAAAGTGCCAACAATCACTGCACCAAGACCTGAACCCTTTGTGTAGCCATGAGCCACAACATTGGCCCCACCGCTATTCGCCAGGTATGGTCCTGTTTGGAAACTCTTAACCACACCAGCACCGCATATAACTCCAAGGCATTGCATTATAATATAGAGAAGAGCTCTGGTTAAAGAAAGCTTCCTCGCCAAGAAAAGGCCAAATGTCACGGCCGGATTAATGTGTCCCCCTGTTTGATTACCAAACACATTTCTCCGCAAAGGTTAGAATCAAATGCGTCAAACTTAGACCCAACCTGGAAAAATTATAAACTTAACCTGAAATTCCGGCAGTACAGTAGACAAGAGCAAAGATCATGCCGCCGAAAGCCCAAGCGATGCCTTGGATTCCGACGGAGGCACACATATTGGGAGCTCTCTTGACGCCCATGACTGTCAAAACGGTTATGTAGAGGAAAAGGAAAGTGGCAATGAACTCGGCTATGCCGGCTCTATAGAAAGACCAAGACTGGAGTTCGTCGGGTTCGAAAAACGGTGCCGGAGGTGGCTCTTGATAGTCCTTGTTCTCCGTCTGCGCCGCCGTTCCGATAGGCTGCCTCTCAGGAAACTTGTTGGCTCCCACATTCACGTCCTCGTCTTTGCCTTCCATGTTTCTCTGACTCTAAGACCAAGATTATTAAGAGGTTCTTAACCCAAGTTCTTAAGCAAAAAAATATTAAATTAATGAAAAAGAGAGAGAGAAAATAAGAGCTTGGCTCTTAAGTCTCCTATCTAAGAGCCAACTCTTAAGTCTTCTCTCTATCTCTCTCTTCATCTTTCTCTCTTTCTCTCTCTTTTTTTTAATTTTATTAATTTAATAATGTTAAGAACCCCAAATGGAGCTCTTCCCATTGATTATGGTCTTAGACAAAAATAGGCAAAAATAGTTGGGTCCATTTAGGCAAAAATAGTTACTATATTTGCATATTTTCTTCATTTCTAAGCTAATTTGTAATCTTATATTGGAAGATCGTATTAACCAATTTAAGATAACTTCTACTCAACTTTTAAAGGACAAATGGCGAAAAAAGGGACAATATTTTAAACACCATCAAATAAAGTTTTCGTGTCAATAATAGTCACACGCTTCAGTTTTGCCACTAAATAACACAATGTTTGTTCTGAACAATTTTCAGTAAGTTTTTCTAAACTTTTAGGTAGGAAAATTTTCCTGAATTGTGATCTCCTACCATTTTTGTTTAAAAAATATGATGATGATATTCATAAATGATTGAATTAGTGTATTTTTACTGGTGAAACATAGGAAAACAAGATTCATACTCGATTTATAGATGTAACAACTCATATATAACCACAATCAAACGAATAAAACTTCTCACTAGGAATTACATAACAATTTAGGAAAAGTAGGAAGCTTTCTAAATATTAAAATATCATTCTATTAAAGTAAGTTTTGTTGGAAAAATTCATAATTAACATATTACTATCTAATATTTAGTTATGTAATATTGTAAAATATAATCAAAACAAAAATTATTCCTGTTTATGAAGTTTTCTTGAAAATTTAGTGCCCTCTTCCTAAAACTAATGAAATTCTATAGTTATTCATTTCGAGGACTGTGTAATAAAGTTATGTACAAAATTTTTTAGATGGCAATTGAAAGAATTTTTATTTTAATTTTTTGCTGAATTTTTCTCTTATTGTAAACATTCAAATCAAAAGAATATTTCAAAAATAAATTTTAAATTAGATTTTAAGTTTACGTTGTCAATAGAATTTACAGAACAATTATCTAAGATTTATCATACAATTAATGGAAAAATTATATGATCATACACTGTTAATTTTAATGGTTGATTAAACACAAATTTAATTTTCTTTATGCTAGTCAAAGTCATAGTTGACTTTGACTTTAAAAAAAAAAATTCAAAGTCATAGTTGTGTAACAATTGAATAAGGAGCAAGATTAAATCATCTCACTGCTAATTAACCACAATTAAATGGCAAGAACATACATATCCTTTTAGAAAAATTCTAATATTTTAGTCTTCTTTGTAGAGAAATTAGGTAAATATAACTAAAAGAAACCTCATTATTTAACTAATCAACCAAAAATACATTCTCTCTCCTACTTTTTTTCATATCTCTCTCTAGTCTCTTTCTACAAATTTAATTAATTTTTTTTCTTATTACATCAATTCACCATTCTTCGTAAGCATGAGATTTTTGGTCTATAAAATGGATATTTTGCTGTTTTTTTTAAAGTCGATTGAGCTACCATCTCTTGTTTTTTAATCCTACACTTTCATATAAGAATTTTGATTAGTATAATAGTTTTTGAAAAACGATTATTTTCACTAGCTACTCTTTGTAGTCATGGCCAAAACCAAATCATAATCGTATTTTGGAATGTAATCGTTTCGTTTTTAAACCGTAATCGAATTGTAAACATATAAAACAGTTACATCCATAATAGTTAACCGTAAAATATTATTACCGTAAAATTATATCTGCAACCGTTTTTTTAACATATGTTAGATATACCAAAATTAATGATGTTAATATGATATAGAAAATTATTTATACTTACTATTTATGTAATCTAAATCTAAAACATATTTAAAATAAATTAAACTGATATTAACTAAGTTAATAGTAAACTAGAGTTTTGACCCGCGCAATCGCGCGGTTTTTAATAGTAATTTTATATATTATTAATCATGTTTAGATTTTTTGAGTATCGAGTTTATAATTTTCGGTTATTTCGAGTTTCGGATTCGGGTTTAGGTTCAAAACTTTTAGAATTTTAAGTTATCTCGAATTCTGGGTTCGGTTTAGATTTGAGATTTTCGAACTTTCAGATTTTCTCGGATACTCGTATGAGTTCAAATCGGATAATATTCAATTCCCGAAATACCGTGAAATAAAACCCGTTAGAGTATTTTAAAAAAACATCAGATGACTAAACTTAAACTTCTATAGTTTATATAAATTATTTATAAATTTTTATTGATTTTTATAAATTTTATCACTTTATAAGTTTTTTTGAATTTTTGTAACAA
>OVAN01009681.1:0-16649 GCA_900406275.1 Anastatica hierochuntica | reverse complement strand
CTTAGCTTAATCCCTTACCATAAAAATAATAATAAAATATGTTAAGGGCTCTAAAACAAATCCCACCAATAATGATGCCCTTAAACTCTCCACAAATGAGCACATGATGCTCATTGTGTTGGATCAATCATGTCGACATATCAAATATGAGGCTTAGGTTAGTTGGGCCTTAGGAGGGGATTGTTGATCCAAAGCAAACCCATTTTCATCCTCTGCCAGAATCTCCTCTCGACGAGAGCATCGAAACCGGAGTTGTTTCTTCTAAATGCTCGGCGACGAATGAGAGTAGGTTGTAAGTGAATGAGTAGACTCTGGAAGGAGGTTGACATTGCTCAACGACTTAGCTTGACTTGGATATCTCGTTTAAAGTTTAGTTCCGGTGACAACGACAATTAATTCTCCTAACCAACTCAGATCCAGGGAAGAGGATCCCAAGCAGCTTAAGTGCCTCCGTTGAAACCGCACCGTCGGAGTAAACCATCAAAGCAGAGAAGCAGAGATTTTGGCCCGTTCCATAGTGGATTCAGATCTACTAGAGCATCTCTCAATAATGGAGGATTTGAGAGATCTGGTGAGTGAGATACGAAAGTCACTACATAAACATCTTGTTCGCTCCAAGCCAAGACATAATTGTTCTTCCCATAAAGAAGAAGTGTCATCACCCAGTGGGCAGAAGAAGGATGCAAGCACCTTTGGAGGTATAGCTCTGGTCACCGGGAACTCTGGTCTCCGGGAGATGAATCAGAAAGGCCTGAGGTGATGTCGTACTATGTGAAGATTCACATCTGTCTTAGAGGAGCTGACAACAGCGATATCACGGTTAGAGCACATAACAGAACGGAAAAGGGAGAGAACGGCGGAGGAAGTCCTTGCGAAGGCGGCGTGTAAGCTGATGACCGGCGTGAGCAGAGAACATAGATGGGAGAAGATCAGGCGACTCGGGACGTTTTGGTAGTGGAGCGACGACAGAGGCAACCATCGAACGATGCCAACAAGGAGAGATCGAGGAGGTTAGGATGCGGCGGCAGCGGCTACTAGGGTTTCTTCGAAGTCGTTTACTTAAGAGAAGAAAAGAGAGATTTTTGGATAAGTTTTGGATTATTGGTTGCATCAAATTTATTTGAAATGTTTAGGATTAGGATTTATCTTTGATTAGGATATGTTTCAGATCCAAAAGTAGGAAGCCTGTAAAATAAGGTTAACCTTATGACTCTTCAGCATGATTCTGCATTCTAAAAATCTGTTTTTGGCCCAAATTGTTCTATTTCTCTCCAAAGCAAAAGAAAATCTGTAAAAACACTAAAAAACATCAAAATACTTCAAAAAGAACCAAATACATACCAAAACACCATTTTTCTCGAATAAAACATAAGTAAAAACCCATAAAATTTGAATACATTAAATCCCCCAGACTTGAATCTTTGTTTGTCCTCAATTAAAGGAAACGAAGATTAAGCCAAAGGGAAAAAATTTTGAAACAACGGACCCTTAAATTGTCATGAGACTTTACTTTGCACTCAAGATTCTCTGATTACTTAAACGAGAGACCGTTAGAACATTCTCTCCAAGAACTCCTACATGACCTCCCAAGCCCATCCATACTCCAAACTATAAACCTACAAGACTCACATTCATGTTATTAACTCTATGCATTAATTCAGAACGACGTGAAACTTTTCACCAGAGAACTCTACATCAGGAACAACGGGCTAGGTGATGAAATATCTTTCAAGTGGTGAAGCTAAAGTGTTTCAGGATTCACAATTGCATCAGGATGCAAGAGATTATGTAAATCGCAGGAGAGAGAGTATTTTGATAACCATGATCCCTAACTACTCAAGCATACACCATAAATTCGTAAATCAAATAAAACATGTGCAATCCTTAGGGCATATTGAACAAAAGGATAACAAGTATAAACTGATTTCCTTCCCACGTATGAATAAAAAGGTTGATTTTTTGTAGATTTTTTCATTTTTATATACGAAAATTTGGGAAAATTAGCTTTATAGCAACATTTTAATCAGCAAAACACCCATACAACATGAAGAATTGTAACCATAACCATCTTAGGATTCTAAATCACCCAATACCGTCTACTAGACACTCAGGATTGTGTCTAAACCACCTAAAAGTTCAATCTTACCTAAGTAATCAGGTGGATCATGTCTACCCTACTATCTCCATTGTTTGTGGACGTGCGTGCACATATGATCAAAATGAAATGGATGGAGATTCAAGTGAGATAGGGTAAGGTGTGGTGTCAGACTAAAAATGAGTTTGGTCACTTAGGATTACCGAAAAGAGTGGAAGAAAAAATGGAGGTGTGATCCTGAATGATTGGTTCTGAATTCCCGATTTCAAGTCCCTGATTCAAAGCAATTAAATTCATTAGTAGTTTAGATAAGTAGAGCTAAAAAATCCAACAAGATCTTGAGTTCCAAAGCTTTCTGGTGGGAAGTTTGGTATTGAGATTTTCCGGTTTGCCTACGCTAACAACTCAAATGAAATGGTCAGTATGAATAAAGATAAAGCGCAACACACAAAGCAATAGTCTAAAAATCATCCCAAAGTGCAAGTATCCATAAAAACTGACTCAATAAAACATAAAAACTGACTCAAAACCACACACCAAAAGAAAAGAAAATACGTAAGTATCCTCCCTCAGACTTATCTCACACCGTCTTGGTGGGAAACAAATTCAGAGAAGGGGAAAGTAGCAAATAAATAAACAAAAATCCAAAAAAGAAAGAAAATAAAAGAGAAAAAACACCTAACGAGTGGAAATGTACTCTGAATTCAGCTTGATATTATCTCCTTTTCGTGACAAGGAGCGGCCAATCCGGGACAAAGATCGGTTGATCCTTGTCCATCTGGCCAGAAAATTCAATCGTTCTTTTTGTTGTATCCAAAAGGTTAAAACTACACAAAAACCAAAACCAAAAAATAAAAAACACCAAAAATCTAATCTAAAAGAAAGAAAACTAACATTGGATTGCCTCCCACTCATCGCTTATTTATAGTCGCGAACTTGAGTTAAGTGCGGATGGGGATCAGTCAGAGAGGGCCTTGGAACTCGCTCCGAAGCAAGATCCACCATCGAACATCTTCAGCTGAAGAATGTTGTTCATCACTTTATTCACAGTAGCTTGACCCTAATCTTTGAACTCTGGTGTGAGGATTACTCTAACCTTGGAGAAAGGTTTGAGCTTCCCTCTATGCTTCACCTTGTATTCTATCGCGCTTCCATCATATCCTTGGGGATCAAAGTCAATTCAAAACCCTCTTTAGTCGTGTATTCTTTCTACTGTACCTTCTTGGTTGTCTTGAGTTTTCCCATATTAGAACGAACATCTCCATTCAAGACTTCCTTGACGTTCTTCTTTTCAGAAATCTCCAATATGTCTTCACTCGATAAACCACAATCTGTTTCAATATGCGCTAAGTAATTTGAAATGTATCCTCGATGAAAATCTCCTCCACATATTCCTCAATCACATCAGTTAAAGTGTCAATCCAGAAAGTATGCCCATCAATGGTATACTTCTTCGTCGACTTCTCAAGGTTGAAATGCACATTCAGCTTCTCCAACTGCGGATCAATTTGAAAATTATGCACATCAATCATCGCTTTAGCAGTGGACAAGAACGGTCTACCCAAGATGATGAGATCCTTGGGTTCTTCGTCAAGCTCCAAGACTACAAAATTAGTGTATACATAGCATTCTCCAACATCTACAAGAATGTTGTAGAGAATACACACTGGTCGTCAAATTGATATGTCTGCGAGTACCAAAGACTTCCTTATGGGCTTATAATCCACCAAATTTAACCTTCACGACACATACAACAACATCAAACTAACTTTGAATCCCAAATCACACAGATATCTCTCGAAGGTGAGAGATCCAATTCGGCACGGTAACACAAATGGTCTAGGGTCTTCTTGCATTTCAGGCGTGATGTTCTGAAGATTTGCGCTACTTTCAGCAGTAAGCATAGAGACACCCTGTTCTAGAGTCAGCTTATCTGAAAGAATCTCCTTCATGTACCTCTTCAGAGATGGTAACATCTTGACTGCCTCAACGAAAGATAACCAAAGATAATTCTCCAGTTTCTCGTATTCTCACTCCTTGACCTTTTGAAGGGGTTTTGAAGGGTATGGAGGCTTAGGAATATAAGGTGGAGGGGATACATACTCATCCTCATCATCCGAGGCCTTAAATTCATCAACTAAACCGGACCACGATTAGACAGAGATCATTCGATCCAGGGGAAAGGATGGGCCGATCCTTGTCCCTCTATCCAATTTTGCCATCTAGAGATTTGGACAAGGACCGGTCGATCCCTCTATGGGAGCAGGGTCGACCGATCTCTGTCCCAGACGAACTTGGAACTTCGTTTCCACTTCGAACCGTAATTGCATTATAATACTCCTTGGGATTCTTTTCAGATTTGCCTGGTAAAACGCCTGATGGTGCTTTGTTCCCAACAAAATTCTTAGCAACCTGTGTTTCCATCATCTTCATGCGAGTACTCAACGTTTCAAACTTCCTATTGTAATCATTGTACATGTTGTCCACTTTCAGATTGATGTTTGCGACAGACTTAAACTGATTCTCCAGTACTTGATGTCGCTTTTGTTTCAGATCATCATTCTGAGAAGGTGAAGATGATGTGCCATGAACCTGATTGTGATACCCAGACTGTTGCCTCTGTTGATACCCATTGTTACCAAAATTACTGCTCTGATTTTGATTCTTATTCTTATTTTGATACCTAAGATTAAGACACTTTGGCTTTGACCAAAAGGTTTGTTTTGAAACTGGTTATGCCGATTGAAATCTCTGTTCTCGTAGTTTCCCTGGCCTCTAGTGTAATTTACTTCAGCTTGAATCTCAATGATCTCTTGAACTACGAAACCCTTGTACATTTTTCCGAGTTTCTGCTCTCGACATGTTTGTCCATCATTTTTTTCTCCCACACAATGGACTCCTTTTAGGTCCCTTTGTATAAACTCGTCAAGCTTAGCTTGCAAATTGTCAATTCTCCTGGCATCAACTACAGAGCTTCTTCTACCTCGATCATACTCAGACATGTGATTTTCCTGACTAGTTGCCATGTTATCTATTAGAATGTACACTTCTTCCACTGTCTTAATAAAAAAACACCTTTACTGGCAGTGTCCATGGCGTTTTGGTACCTTTCATCAACTCCATTATAAAAGATATTCAGCAAATTAATGTCTACGTACCCATGTTATGGTCAATCTACGGTGTATTCTCTGAATCTTTTCCAAGCCTCATAAAAGCTCTCAGTAGCAATCTGTCAAAAGTTTGCAATTTTGTTCCTAAGGAGGGTAAACCTAGCCTCAGTGAAGAAGTTCCCCCAAGAAAGTAATTATGGCCTCCTCCCAATCAGTAAGATATCCAAGTTGAGAGAAGTCAACCATCTAGTAGCTTTATCCGCAAGAGAGAAGGGGAAAAGCCTACACTTCAAAGCATCTTTAGGCACTCCATTGGTTTGAATGGTGCTGCATATGGCCTCGAACTTCTCCAAGTAGTGCATTGGGTTTTCGTTTACTAACCCATAAAACTCGTTTTGCTGCACCAGGTTGATGATATCAGCTTTGATCTCAAAGTCCCTCCTTTCAATAGGAGGTGGGTGGATTCTAGCTCGATCCGCATAGAAAACTTTAGGAGTGTCGTAGTGCACTAAGGTCAGCCTCGGTTGAGGCGGATTCGTGCCCTGCTGCCCCACAGCTGCAACATTGTTTCTACCCACATCAGGTTGATCTTGTCCCTGATGGACTCCAGGAGGAACATGATTATCTTGAATTCGCAAATTGTCAGTATTATCACCCATTCTATCTTCAAACTCATAACTCGAACTACCCTCAAGTGACTCCTTTCTCTTTTGTTGCCTTCCTAAGCGACCAATTTCCTGCTAAACTGTAACATATTAACTGATCTTTGTCTCCTAGTATGAGGCTTGTTCATGCACCTGTAAGCACAAAAAAAATAAGAAAACAAAGAGATTAAACAACAAAAAATAAATGCTTTAGAGACGCAATGATCCAAAGCTCTAAGATGTCTTGATAGGTCAAGTTTTCACCTGAATAAACTACTGCAAGGGTACAGTTAAGCATGTCGTAGTGGTTCAAGATCGAATCCACAGAGACCAATGATCACACGAAGAAATTTAAATAAAATATAGGCTAAGACTAAAAAGATGAAATTTGGTGGCAATGCCAAATCGAAAATAAGTAAACAAAAAGCACGAAAACAAAGACGGGTTGTAAACAATCGAAAAAGCGCTGGGTACAAAATATTCTAAGGTAATTCAAGTCATCATCAATGTAAGATTAATTAATAGGGAAACAAGATTAAGAATCGTCTAGAACTCAATTCACAAATTTAGAATCAACCTACTTCCATAGCACTAATTCTCTATGTTATAGAACCCTAGAGACTAACTTTCGTTGAATTTCATATTCTAAAAAAGTATTAGATTCAAGTTTGATAAGTTCACAAAGCGCAATAACATCAACTTCCGTTGGCTAAGGACACTTTGTTCATTTAACACATATTCATGCATTCAAGAAATCACTTTCGGCATATTGAAAAACCTAACATCAAAAACTAGGTCGCAAATCCAATTTGATCATCAAACATTGTGATAAACGAATTTCAATAAAAAATTCCCCAATTTAACAACCTAACAATGACAAATCATGAAAACCCCTAATGAGAAACCCTTAACCCAACTACTAAACTATTCACTCATGGCAATTGATACAAAATAAGATAAATAGAGAAAGACATATTGTATCGAAATCAACAACAAGAGACAAAGGTTCAAAATTCTTCTCAATAGAGTTTGGAATTGAATCTGTCTCCCTAGGGTTCTCAAAGCTCAATGTCTGCTCAAGAACTCAGAAAATAGCATAAGGAAACCATAAAAACGATTTTGGGAGTTTAAACATCTATTTGGGCCTTCGGTCTTCGATTATGGTTCAATCCAAGTTGGGTTGCTTGCGTTGTGACAAGGATCGGTCGATCCATAGCAAGGATTGGTTGATCCTTGTCTCTCTGCCAAGTGAATCATTTTCTGAGTTCGGCTTCTCGTTGCCAGTGATGTCTGTCAAGTTTCACCCGAAAAAACAACACTACAACTGTAAGTGCAGAGCGTAGTTATAGTACTTCAACCTTCAGGTATCGATCCCACAAGGACGAGAAGTGCAGTAAGGATCTATGGACTTTCAAATTAGCTAAGAAGAAACAAAAAAGGTTTGGTTTTTGATTTTAATTGAAATAAAGAAACAAAACATAATGTAAAAGCAAAGAAAAGATCAATAAAAGATAAACGTTAGACAAATAGGAAATCGTAGAGAACGTAAACTGGCATGCAAGGGATCTACTACTGTTTAGCTTAGGTATAGAACACAACCCAGAATTATACCGCTCCACTTTCTAGGTTCAGGGAACTATACTAATTAACAACCAAGGGACTCGACTTTCGCACGGTCCTTATAGAAGACAAGTATGCATTAACTATATGTGTATGATTGATTGTTCACAATTCTATATCGATCCACTTTCGTTGCCTAAATAGAATTGTTCACTAAATACTAGTTCCAGTAGTAATACAAGCTTTTGGAATGTAAAATACTTTAGATCTACTTACAAACTGGCCTTAGAGAATAAATAGCAATGAATACGAGTAAAGGTGATAACGTTAATGATAATCCCTAATAGATTTGAATCCCTTAACAAACTAGATCAAGAACTTGAGAAAGCCTACTGTTTAACTAGAAATCTACTCTATATTTAACATGTTAAACACGAAAAAAACAAGAATAGAAAGCATTAGATCAATCAAAGACAAGAGAGGAACGAGAAAACCGAGTTTTATTGCTGAAACGATGAAAGAATATTGAATCCTTTTAGATGGGAAGGGCACGACCCCAAGGGGCTCGTCCCTGACTCCTTGAGACTCTAATATAACCTAAAAAAATGGATTCTGAAATCTAAAGGCTAAAAACAAGTAGAAATAGCCTTTGTCCAACTTTAGGTCAATTAGGTTAAAATCGGGCCTTTAGAGCCTTTCAATTTGGGCTTCTTGTAGAATGACTTTCACTTGACTTCTTGGGATTGATAAGACTTTTAAGACATCCATTTTGGTTGTGTTAAATCCTTGATAGAAACCAAACTCGTGATCATTTAGTTCTATCCTTCCTACGCATCCTTCAGTCACGAGCCAACAAGACCAATTTTCAGTATATTTGGTATAACTCTTGATACATTGCTCCAAATGATGTGAAAATACTTCCATATGAAATCTAACTCAATTCTCTAGATTTCATTCAAGATTCATTAAATTCCCTTGATGGAAAGGCCTTCGTCTTGGATGATCTTTCTGATGCTCAAAAACTGTCCAGAAACTAGCTTTTGCTCCAATTAGCTCCATATTGATCCATAGTACATAGTTTGACATGAAATGACTCAAAATACTTAAAGTACTGGAAAAATACCTTTTTCATGCATAAAGTTTCCTAAAAACACTAAGAAAACATACTAAAATCTATAAGAAAAGTGGTAAAATATTGGTGTTATCAGCCAGTATCACAGGTGTTCACTAAAATAGCCATAACATTTGATTGCACTGCTGGAATTCCTTCTAACCACCACAAAATGAAAGCTCACTCTTCTAGCAAAGTCTCAGCTCGATCCAACGGTGGTAATCTATCAATAAGGGTAAACTTCTTACGCTTGAGCATGATTCTGCATTCCAAATATCCGTTTTGGCAAAATTTGCTCCATTTCTCTTTAAACCAAACTAAAACCTATAAAAAACTAATGAACACCAAAAAAAACTCCAAAAAGAACAAGTATATATCAAAACACTATTTTCTCAAATAAAACATAAATAAGAACCCATAAAATGTGAATACATCAAGAATCTATGCCAAAATCTAGTCTATTATCCATTACAAACCTAGATCTAACCCTAGGCTACTACATCTCAAGATCCTAAAGGAAACTACTCACTAAGATCCATGGAAATCCAAAGACAAAAGTTGGGTCTTCAAGTTTCCATAATCTTAGTTCTAAGAACTAAAAGAGATCTAAGAAGGAGAGAGACATAAATCAAAAATAAAAGATCCAAAGTATTACAAGGTTTGATCTTATTTAGAGACCTAAAACCCTTAAAAGAACTCACAAATGGTATGAAATAGATCAAAGATCTTAAAAATATGAAAAAGATATGAAAATATATGTTCTTGATGAGTTTAGGGAGCTATTTATACAAATTAGAAGGTAGAAGAGTTGCCCTAGAATCATTTTTTTGTCGAATGCAGCGAGATATTGAGTTTATTCTACTCGCTATCGACCAGTCAGGTCGATAGTGGCTATCATTTGGCAGATCTCTTGTCATGATTGCTGTTATCGACCTCATGCTAGCAACTATCGACCTTAGACAGGTTGATAGCAACAAGCATGGGTTGTCTTTTGCTTCCTCTTTGCTTCATTGCATGCTTCTTTGGTTCTACCTTCTCCATATGAATTTAGCTCATTTTTCTTCTTGATTCTTGACCATAATTCCACATAGAATCCATCCATGAAGCCCCCCCCCATTAAGCTTCTCCAAAGGTGCACCTACTAATGTAAAAAGATGTATGCCAATGCAACAAAATCCTACACCTAGACTCAACTCCTAAACTACACAAATTATAGTGATTAAATACATTATTTACAACACAAATTTAGCAAAATCATAACTAAAATAAACCTAAAGATGCATGAAAATATATACACATCAATAAGTTTTGAAGAATTCGTCTCGTTTAGGAGCATTTTGGTTTCTTTTAGGTTCTTAAAACTCATGGTTTATTTTAGATTGTGTACTTGACAATGTCGTGGCTAACCCACCAGGAAATAGATATGAAAACCCCATAATAATAAGTAGTGATGATGAAACCTCTTCAGATGAAGAGGCCAGAGACGGAATGGAAGATTCAGAGGATCTTTGTTGTGGGATAGATTCGGCAACTGAATCAGTCCCAAGTGGTGATGGAAGTAGCAATGGTAGTAGTGATAGTAACGCTGGAAGTATTGATAGTAGTGATGACGAAATAGAGGTTGAGGATGATGATGATGATAGTGACTATTAGAGTTATAATGGTCCTAAATTAGGAAGTGAGACGACCAAGTATTCTACTGAAGACGAGGACTAGCAATATGTCTCCTTCTCCTCTAAGCCCAAATACTCACTCTCCGTGTCTGATTCTAGTGATGATGGTGACTGTGGTGAAAGCTCCCGACGACCAAAGAAAAAGTCTCGTGTTTCCTCTCCAAAATTTTCGTCTTCATCTCCGAGTAGTGACAGTGATTGATGATATTAATTGTTGTGAAACTGTTTTCTTTTTTTGAATTTTGTTTATGTGTGTCTGTTTTGAGAAGGTCTTTTATTTAGTTTAAACTCGTATATTCTATATTTTGCTAAAGAATGTTAAAGTATTAGCAAAAACAGTAGCTTTTGTTTGTTTTGAACTTGGTCTTAAAAAAATAATCATTTTGTATTGTCATGAGAATGCTCTGTTTAATGTGTAAGTAATTATAAACCAGTTTTATGATTTTGTAATATAAAAAAACTATATTTCTTTATAAGATCTTATAAATCACTTATAAAATATTGTTTAATGGTTTAAAAGTTCTTGTAAACACTTGTAAAAAAACACTTATCAGTGTTTATAAAACTTTATAAATCAATTATAAACCAGTTTTAAGATTTTTATAATACTAATATAAACGAATTATATGTCTTTATAAGACCTTATAAATCACCTATTTAAAACAATTTAATGGTTTATAAGTCCTTATAAACATTAGTAAAAAGATCCTTATATATTGGTTAAAAGACCTTATGAAACATTTATAAACCATTTTAATGTTTTTACAAGACCATGTCACTCATTTGCAAACCACTAATATTTGTAAAAGATATTTAAATCAATTATAAACCCTTATAAATCATTAACAAATATAATTTTTATAAAGACTTTTTTATATAACTGTTTATAAGATCTTACAAAGCATTTAAAACATTTTTATGCTTTTATAATACTAAAATATAAGCAAATTATAAATCTTTATACCTTATAAATCACTAACTTATTATAAATAATAATAAAAGTTTCTTATTTACTGGTTAAAAGATCTTACAACACATTAATAGACCACTTTAATGTTTTTACAAATACCATGTCACTCACTTGCAAACCACAAACTTTGTAAATGACATTTAAATCAACTAGTATTTGCAAAACCACTTGTCAATCATTAATAATTATTTATAAACCCTTATAACTATTTCTAAATCAATTATAAACCAGTTTTATGCTTTATATAATGCTAGTATGACAAATTATACATCTTTATAAGACCTTATAAATCACTTATTCAAAACTGTTTAATGATTTATAAACCATAATAAACAATAGTAAAAGATCCTTATATACTTGTTAAGAGACCTTACAAAACATTAATAAATCACTTTGATACTTTTACAAGACTATGTCACTCATTTGCAAACCACGAATATTATTAAAAGACATTTAAATCAATTATAAACCCTTATAAATCATTAACAAATATAATAGTTGTAAAGACTTTCTTATAAATGTTTATAAGACATTACAAAAAATTTAAAACAGTTTTATGCTTTATATAATACTAATATGAACAATGTATATGTCTTTATAAGAACTTATAAATCACTTATTTAAAATTATTTAATGGTTTATAAACCCTTATAAATCAAAAGTAAAAGATCCTTACTTACCGGTTAAAATACCTTACAAAACATTTATAAACGAGAAAATCTCAAAATAACCTTTAAAATGGCATTCATTTCCACTTTAAACCTTCAAACTTTTTCACTTCTACATTAAACCTTTTAAGTGACAATTTTGATAATTAAAACTTTAAAAATGGTTAAATTGTGTGTATTGACCGTTGACTTAACGGTTCCATTAAATCAGCCAACAGAAGTGCTGACATAGGTGCTAAAAGTTAAAAATATGCTTAATTTTTAAAAATATTTAAAAATTATAAATCAATAGAAAATGAATAAAATTTTGTAAAAATAAAAAGTTATGAAAATAACTAAAAAAATATTTTTTAAAATTTTTATTAAAATATTAAAAATGAGGTTAAAGACGAAAAATATTAGAAAGTATAAGAAATAATTAAAATTGGAGTTAATACAAATAAATTATTAAAAACTAAAAATTTGAAATAAGTATAAAAATATAGTCAAAATATAAGAAAAACCGATAAAACAAAAAATAATACAAATTTCTTTCTCGATATTAAATAATTGACATTTAAATATTTTTTTATCATTTATTTCTAGTTTCTTAGTTTTTTAAATTTTTTATTATTTGTATTAACTCAAACTTTTATTTATTTCTTATATTGTTTTAATATTTTTCGTCTTATAACTCATTTTTAATATTTTAATAGAAATTTAAAAATTATAATTTGGTTTAGTTGGTTTCAAAATTTTTTTAGTTTTCCAATATTTTTAATCAATTGCTTTTGAGTTTAATTTTTAAATTTCAAAATTTTAAATATTTTTAAGATTTATTTTTATATTTTAAAAGTTATTTTTGTGATTTTAATAAATTCTATTATTTTTATGACTTTTAAATCAATTATTACGAACGAAAAAAACATCTCTTTCTATGGCGATTTCGCCGTTCCTATAAAATTAGGGTTTCTCCCTCCTGCCGGCGGCGACTTCGGATGTGGTGGCCAGGCGGGGGTGATTGGGTGATCGGCGATGAGGTCTAGCGAGTCTTTGGTTGGTTTTGTTTCCTGTTTCGGGCAAGACAAGCGGTCACAATTTTGATTTTCTCATCCAAAGGTGAAATGGGAATTTACTGGAGATCCTCTCAGGGGATTTGGCGAGATGGTTATGGGGGATCCATATATGGCAGTTTGGGTATGGCTGAGTAGGCAGTATTAAGGGAGGATATGTTGTATCTCTCACCGTTTCTGCAAAAGGAAAGCGACTCTCTTGGTAGAAGATTTGGGATCCGTTTACGCGTGGTTGATGGGGATGCTATCTTTGGAAAAGGAATTTCTCGGATACACTCGCGATACTCGAGCATCAATTATCGATCTTCCAAACCGAAGGCTATGTCTTGGTAGTATTTATTCACAGAGCTTCATGGTTTGGGCAGGTCGTGTTCTCCACTTCTTTTCTTTGTTTATGAGGATTCTACTTTGTTTTGCTGGTTACTTTTCTGGGGTTACGGCTGGTTCTATTCCTGTCGAGAGGTTGGGGCTTGTCTCTGGTTACGGTTGGTTCAAGGATTGTCTGTCAAGGTTATCTATGGCTCAAATGAATGCTGTGAACAAGCTGCCAGTGGTGCGGACTGCATCAGTGAGATTATCGGCTACAGGGATTGCTCAAAGGGTCAAACAGTTTTTGTTAACCCTCATTGGTAGGTTAATGAATCCTGAGGTTCAACGGATGGAGAATCTTCTTGCGAATCTCCCAAAGATTTGGAAGCTGGAAGGTATGGTGGAGGGAGGTGACCTTGGATGTGGTAAGTTCCAATTCAACTTTCAAAGTGAGAGGGATATCCAAGATGTTCTGAATTTCGGCCCTTATCATTTTGACGGGTGGATGATCTCTCTTGTTTCAATGGGAACCGGTGGTTGCTGCTTCATACCCATCTGCCATCACCTTTTGGGTCAAAGTTGGTGATATACCAATGCACCTGTGGGAAGAAGAAACAATTAGAGCTTTGGGTAATTCACTTGGAGAGGTTAAGGAGGTTGATGAGGACTCCAGAAGTTTGTTGGTGACTGTGGATGGCTTTAAGCCTCTTATTTTCCAGGTCGTGGTCCCGTTTGATCATGGTGAGGAAATCACTGTGAGCCTTAAGTATGATAAGTTGACTGGAATTTGCAAGCGTTGCAACTTGCTCATGCACGCTGAAGATTCTTGTATGGAGTCGGGTGGATCGCAGGCTGATCAGGCACAACCTTTGGATGCTGGGGCCAAGGCTAATTCTAGAGGAGAAGAGCTAGCCAAAGCGGGGTCTAGGAGGTTACCGGTGAAGCGAGCTCTTGACCTTGATATGGTGGAGAACCAGGGCAGTGATCGGTTTCCTACGGAGACAGTGGTTGCGCAAAGTGGTGGCCGGGAATCGTATGCGGATAAAGTAAGGAAACGGGATGGTAATGGAGGTGCTTCACGGGGAGTACGACCAAAAAAATATCATAACGATACTTATCGGAAGCATTCTAAGGATGCTCGGTTCAAGGATGGCAGTGTGGCTTTTGTGCCAAAAAGGAACTCATCTTGGCCAAAACCTTTGTATTTAGTGGGCTCTGGTTCATCTACGGAACAAGTGGCGAAGGTGACAGGCCAAGAGAACTTGCCGGTGCAAGATAAAGGTACGGCCATTGCTGTGGATGAGGGTGTGGAGTCGGATATTGCAAACGTTAACCAGTTTGCGAATTTGATGGAGGATGATGATCTCCTTGTGGAGGAAGGTGAACTGGTTGCTACTAACATTACCGAGGAAGCTGGAGATTGTGTAGCCGAGGATGATGGGCAGAGGAGCTCCGGTGATGTTCTGGCTGGTCTTGAACAAGGGCTTGATATGGCAGCATGGACAACAGACTTGGAGACAGTTATTCAGGTGGAGGGTTCTGGCTCTAGAAGTGATGTTGTATCGGGTTTACAAGAGGTACCAGGAACCTCTCTTGAGGCTACTGAAGGTATTATTCAAACTTGTTTACCCTCTGGTTTAACAATTGCTGGTTTAACATCAGATTTAACCGCAATTTCTTTGGAGAATAGGAAAGCACGACATATTAAGAGTATTAAGAGCCCGGGTAGGATTAAAGGAATGAATTTAAGGAAAATGACTATGATGCATATGGTTTCGCCTCAAAAGCGAGTGGCTCCTAACGGCAATCTTGTTAAGGGTTCATCTGTTAACAAAGGCGCATTTTCTCGCGTTGCGGAAATGAAGGGTTTGGTTGGTGAGTCTAAAGGGAGCACGAGAGGAGCGATGCATCCCACACAACTTAAGAAAGGAATGGTGGCTCCCCTGAAACCACCGGCTCATCCGTGAAGATCTTGAGCTGGAATTGTCAAGGTCTAGGAGGAGACTTGACATCTGATACTTTGGGCACGCTTTGGAATAAATTTCGTCCGGATATTGTATTTCTTTCAGAAACAAAACAATCCTTTTTATCTTTTAAAAAATTCAAACTCTATTTGGTTATAATAATTTGTATAACATGGATCCTTCTGGGTTAAGTGGCAGACTTGCTCTTTTATATAATAATGGAATAAATCTTCATATTTCCTTCTCTAATAATCGTATTATTGATGTTAATGCACTAATATATGGTATTAGTGTTTCGATATCATTTGTTTATGGCGATCCGGTGGCTGCAAATCGGAGTGTCGTTTGGGATAAATTAATAGAGATAGGAGACCAACGAAGTAACGCTTGGTTAATTATTGGTGATCTAAACGAACTTACTAGAAATCATGAAAAGAAAGGGGGTAATATGCGGTCTGCAGCATCTTTTGTCCCTTTCAATCAAATGATTAGCCATTGCGGAATGTCTGAATTTTCGTGTTCAGGGGATATTTTTTCATGGAAGGGAACACGCAATAAACAGTCTATACGCTGTAAGCTGGACAGAGCGCTAGGGAATGAAGAATGGCATAACATCTTTGGTCACTCAAAGGTGGAATATCTGGCAATAATTGGTTCGGATCATCAACCGATACTCTTGAAATCGAGCTATAAGGCAAACAATTATTGCAAAAATTTTCGGTTTGATAAGCGATGGGTAGGGAAAGAGGGTTTGGAAGAGGCTATAGCATCTGGTTGGCACCGCACAAGGAATTTCCGGATCCCGAAATTAGTGGATAAAATTCACAACTGCAGGAATTCAATTTCTTGGTGGCGAAAAAATAATGTCCCCTCGGGGAAGGTAAAAATAGATTCCTTAGCGAAAATATTAGAGGATGCCCAAAATGATGACTCTGTGTCATCAGATGTTATTGTGGATATTAAGAGAAAGTTGCATGAAGCATATAGGGAGGAGGAGATTTTCTGGAAACAGAAGAGTAGGAATTTATGGTTAAAAGAGGGAGACTGTAACACTAATTTTTTCCATGCGTTGACTAAGCAAAGGCGAGCGCGGAATCGAATCTCGGGGCTTTTCGATTCACAGGGGTTATGGGACGAATCGCCGGAAGGAATGGAGAATATAGCGGTCGCTTATTTTAATGATCTGTTTACAACAACGAGCTCGGGCGATCTCTCGCGAGTCCTAGAGAACGTTGTTCCGGTAATAACTGAGACCATGAATCAGATGTTAACTAAAGACGTCACGGAAAGAGAGGTCAGAAATGCACTCTTTGCAATGCATCCTGAGAAGGCCCCTGGGCCAGATGGGATGACAGCACTTTTTCTCCAAAGATACTGGGGAATCATGAAGGAGGATTTAGTCGATAGTTTGGGAGTTCTTTAGAACTGGCAGTTTTGATGACCGGCTGAATGAGACAAATATTTGTCTTATACCGAAATCAGAACAACCTAAG
>OVAN01009680.1:0-16650 GCA_900406275.1 Anastatica hierochuntica | reverse complement strand
AAATGTAAAATTTCTTTTTCTTTTAAGTGTATTTCTGTAAATTAATCATTATTATTTTTACTCATTGTTTTATTTTTCCTCCTACAGCCCATGTTTCGTGACTGTGCTTGAAACCATAATAATATTTTAAAGTATTTCTTTTATATTCATCCCCTATATAATAAAAATCCTTTTATGTGAGTATTTAAATTTTAACTCTAAATTTTTTTTAGTTAATTAATTACTATTCTTTTTTATGATTCTTATGAGATCCATTTATATAATTTTATAATTACTAAATTAACAAAAAAAACAAAATTAATGATTTATTAAGGAACTAATACAATATTTATCATAAAAATATGAATGATAAACAATTCCAACCAAATATTGTTCAACTTATCCCACTTATTAAAGTAATTTTTGCTTATTAAATTAATTAATGAAAAAATAAATTTAGATCGAGTTAATATATTTTTCTTTTGTAGTTTATGCTTTTGTATATTTTGCCAATAACAAAATATAATAAGTATTTCCAAATTTTAAATTTTAATATCAACAAAAATGCAAGTTAAAACATAATTTATATTTCAAAATGTACATATTTAAAATAAAAGTCACAACTATTAGAGTTTTTGGTAATAATCAAACTTTTATTAATTTTGAAAGTAAAAACCATTTTTCTACAGCCAAAATTCTTTACCGTCAAAAGTCTTAAAAGTTCTTTACCGTCAAAAGTCTTAAAAGTTTACAGTAACAGCCTACAGCCCCTACCAATCAGGGCCGTAAAATATAAGTTTGTCATGTTCTTTTAGTTATTTTATCCTTATTTCTTTTTTTTTATTCAGATAATTCTAATAATTGGAGGAGTATTCTAGCTCTTACTTTTAGAAGTAAAAGCATAGAGAGATCATATGTAGCAAGTTGTTCAAAAGATGATAGAAAAAGGATAAACTCTGACTTCATATCTCATACTGTATACATTTATATTTCTGCTTCACAAACACAAATGACACCATTACAGTTTATAGAGTTATCATAATATAGCAACTTGTTTCCATCTTTGCATTAGGCAACACACAAAATGGTGATTGATGAACAAAAGGACCTGCAAAAATAATAGAGTGATGAACATTAAAAGTGTGACAAAGAAACAGAACTGAAAACAAAATAATCATGTTCACGCCCCAAGTAAATGCTCCAAAACATATATTTACGTATTTACATGTGAAACAACTTACTCTAGTAGAGGAAAAAGGTTGGAATGAACTAGCTCTTCACTCTTGGCCTCTGTTGATTGTCTAAAACCGAAAAAAATGGCCCATGTGACCGCTGAGATTCAGTGTGGCTTTAAAGTTTTCTCTTAGAGATAAAATCAGATTAAAACAAAAACCTTTACTAAGATATAGAAAACAGAAACTAAAGCATAAAAGAGAAAAACTCTCCCCAGAGAACTAAGTTCTCTCCCTCGGCCTAACCCGATAAAAACCTGCAAAGCTCTCTCTTCTTGGATAGGTTTCACAAACGAAATCTAAACCTTAATTATAATAAACGGAGAAGTAAAACACTATAAGAAAAGGAAATAGTAAAATAGAAAACTTAAATAATTTCCTAAATTATAAAATGGAAGTAATACGTATCACTTTCTCGGCTTTTGAGCCCATTTCGGTCCGTATATGGCCAGATGTGTCCTGCCAAACCGTCGGTCAGTCATCTGTATGAAAAAATATCTCATCAGCATTCATACAAGCCCAGTCGGTAAACAATTAATAAAACGAATAATTACCTTTTCCAGGCATCCACATGAATCAAGCATTCTGGTTCGTGAAGGATACTCAACCACCTAGATCACAACTTGTCAAAATGAGCATGAGAAATACACAGTGACCCAAAATACTTATAAGATGGTGTACAAAGAGAAATATACAGCCACTCACTACAAATGTACTTTCCCCAATTGCTACCGACTTAGAAAGCTGATCCATCAGAAGCTCGTAATCAACCTCCATGTAAGGCGGTGTAACGCTGATATAATCAAATGCTCCATCCATACCTGAAAGTAAATACAAATACTTTTCAAAACAGACAGTGCAAAAAGGTGAAGTTTGAAAGAAGTACATAGCTATGAAACAGAAAACTGTCTTAACATCTTCAAGACTAGACATGCCTACTAATGTATCAGCACATTCCAAGAAGTTTTCAACGCGAGCAGTATGAATAACCGAAGCATCAACAAACCCAGTGTGTTCCAAGTTTGGTTGTAGAACGTTTGTGACAACCCAAGGATCCATCTCAACAAAGTGTGCCTGTGGAGAATAATCGAGTACAAATTTTGAGTGATCATTTAAAGAAGAGAGAATAGAAAACAAATCTTAATATTTTCACTACCTCAGAACATCCTCGACTAATTGCTTCAATTCCAACAGATCCTGTACCACTGTACAAATCCAACCACCTACCAGGACGAAGAGACGTGGGGCAACCACCAGCAGCCTATAAAATGAGGATTAAAAAGGGTCACAGAAAAGTGGTAACTCAGCAACCAACTCCATTGATCCTTACAGATACCTGGAGAATTCCAAAAGCAGCTCCTTTAACAACTTCCATCATAGGTCTCACGTCCATTCCCTTAAGAGAGAGCAATTTCTTTCGTTTGGCTGTACCTGCAAGAACCTAAAACCTCTCTATCCAATTGAACAACAAGGAATCCCAAACAACTTGTTGTTCTTGAAACAAGCAAATGCACACCTGAAGCAACCTATGAGTTGTTCTTGGCTGCACAGCAACTTGTTGCTCTTGTTGGCTCTTTTTTCCACTCTTTTCCTCTTCTTTCCTTGTCGTCTTCTACAGATGAAGATCTATCAAAAAAAGAAAAAAAAACCAACCAAACCCGAAGCAAAGATTGGAAATCAACCTTAGATTGAGATGCAAACTCATGAGCATCATAACCATATCGTTCCAGCAACAATTTCTTATCTTCACTTGCCAAACCAGTTCCTGAATCTAACCTCACGAAAACATCAACTCAGAACTTAATCGGGAAGAAATCTATGAAAAGAAACACACTTTTACGGCTTGAGAAGACAGATTTTCGAATACGCAATTGAGTAGAAACCCGGAAGAGATGACGTTTGGGGAAAGAGACGCCCAAATTCTTCTTCATCATATCCATGTTAATTCCTAGCGATGATGATAACAACACCACCTCCATAGCTGATTCGGTTTCGACTTGACTTGGGCACGAAACAGAAGATAGAAGAAATAGAGAGTAAACGGCTCAGATGTCTCTAAATGTAAAAAACTAAAGCTCTCATGTCCCCATATTTTTTATGATTATTTTTATTAAGGTCGATAAAAAAAAAAAGACAAAATTCAAAGTAGAGTTTGAGATAATAACGATAAAATCAGGGTCATACCCGGCCCATTGTCCAGATCCGCGAAAACGTTCCAATCCGACCCGATTGTCTAAAAAAAAAGAGAATTCACTCGATCCGTAAAACTAGAGGATAACTGAAAGAGATACATTTTGAAATCGAGTCAAAATCTCGAGATTCTCTGTCATTTCTTGTATTCGCGATTGTTGGTGCCAGCTTTGGAGAAGGAGTCTCGTAGTTGGTCCCTCTCTGAGGTCAAGCTCTTCATTGAAGTGCTCTGCTTCTTCCTTCGTTACGTCTCTGTTTTGGGTTGTGTCTTTGTTTGGTCTCACACTTATTTCTTCTTGTGAAATGTTCTGCTTTGGTAGCTTCCTGCTTGTCTCTGTCATTTCCTGTATTCGCGATGGTTGGTGCCAGCTTCGGAGAAGGAGTCTTGTGGTTGGTCCCCTCTTTGAGGCCAAGCTCTCCATTGAAGTACTCTGCTTCTTCCTTCGTTACGCCTCTGTTTTGGGTTGTGTCTTTGTTTGGTCTCACACTTATTTTTTCCTGTTTGGTCTCTGTCATTTCCTGTATTCGCGATGGTTGGTGCCAACTTCGGGAAGGAGTCTCGTGGTTGGTCCCCTCTCTGAGACCAAGCTCTCCATTGAAGTGCTCTGCTTCTTCTTTCGTTACGCCTCTATTTTGGATTGTGTCTTTGTTTGGTGAGCTTGTTTGGTCTCACACTTATTTCTTCTTGTGAAATGTTCTGCTTTGGTAGCTTCCTGTTTGTCTCTGTCATTTCCTGTATTCGCGATGGTTGGTGCCAGCTTCGGAGAAGGAGTCTCGTAGTTGTTCCCCTCCCTGAGGCCAAGCTCACCATTGAAATGTTCTGCTTCTTCCTTCGTTACGCCTCTATTTTGGATTGTGTCTTTGTTTGGTGAGTTTGTTTGGTCTCACACTTATTTCTTCTTGTGAAATGTTCTGCTTTGGTAGCTTCCTGTTTGTCTCTGTCATTTCCTGTATTCGCGATGGTTGGTACCAGCTTCGGAGAAGGAGTCTCGTAGTTGTTCCCCTCCCTGAGGCCAAGCTCACCATTGAAGTGCTCTGCTTCTTCCTTCGTTACGCCTCTATTTTGGGTTGTGTCTTTGTTTGGTGAGTTTGTTTGGTCTTACACTTATTTCTTCTTGTGAAATGTTCTGCTTTGGTAACTTCCTGCTTGTCTATTGCTTTTGTGTTTCTTTCTGTTTCAGTTTTGGTGTGTAGTTTCTCGTAGTTTCTAAGACTCATGAGGCTTCGAAGGAGACTAACAAGAACAAGAGAAAGGGAAAAGGGGGTAACTGGCGGTGGAGATGTGGTAGAAGAAGGGAGTATCTCTCGTCATCGCCAAAGAATAATGTGATAGAGGAAGTGGAGGTTTCGTATTCGAAGATGGTGATTGATTCAATGATTGATTCAAGGATTGATTCAGGATTGAGGAATACTGGAATAGTAAGGAGTATTGGGTGTCTGAGGAATACTGCAATAGTAAGGAGTACTAGATATTTGAAATTAATTTTTGAAACTTTCAGGAAATTCACGAAAGCTTCAAAATAATGGCAGGGAAGTTCAAGAAACTTGGCAAGAAAGTGGATAAGTTAGAGAAAAGGTTGGGAACACACTGTTTGTTAAGGAAACATAACGTACTATGTTTAACGTGAAACAGAGGAAACAGAACGTACTATGTTTCCGAGGCATTTGTGAAACAAAGGCAATCAAAACCAGGAACACCTCTGGTTCTGGGCTATAAAACGGAAAATGATGTCCTTCACAATAAAATCGTTCAAACTTAATGATAATGATGTTGATGATGTCTACTTCGTTGACGTGACTTAATGATAATGATGTTGATGATGTCTACTTCGTTGAAAACTTTAGCGGATTTCGTTTTCATACAACAAATTGTGCTTTAACGTAAAGCACAAGGCATACCCCAAGACGCTATTTAAGGGGGAGAGAGAATAGAGAGCGAGAGAGAGAATGGAGAAAATAAATTTTGTGGCGACTGCAAATTTTTCAAATTTCCGCCAAAATTTTTCTGCAGAGTTATACACGATATAGTAGTATTACAAATGTTGGTCATAGTTCTACTTTTCTGGATTTTAAGTTTTATTAGTATTACTTAACCTTCCTAATTCTTATTCTAGTTTTACTGATTATTTATGTGCCTCTACATATGAAATAAAATGTAATCTGTAAAAATATATTTGGAATCTACTTTTTAAAAAATTATGTATTGTAATTTGGTTTCCTTTAAGTTGATGTTTTTATAAGTATAAGTCATATTCTGGAGAAATATATAATGATGGTATATAACTTACCAAATGATGGTATATCTGTACGAGTGATATTTTAAGTAACATAATCAAATGTGAACAATAACAAAACCCCAAAAAACATAACATAAATTGAAATATTACCATTTATAGTTAATAAGGTTTTAAATCCAAAAAGAAAACAAAACATAGTTATAAACAGAGCATAATATAAGTTTTATATCCAACAAAACAGAACAGAGAGATCGATTAATTATTTCTCATCATCGGAGCGATCTTCGAGAGCACCGAAGGGATCTGGTTCAGGGTCATCGAATTCGGGGTCATCTTCGGGGTCTGACGGAGGAAAGCGGCCATGATTTGGTGGCGGTTCATAGTTCACACTATCGTCGCTGTCTCTTTCTTCTTCTCTCTGTCTTTCTCTCTCAGACGAGTACTCCTTCGTCTGGCTAGGCCTCTTTAATATAGGTCCCGACCATGCAGATTCTGGAGATTCTGAAACTATGTCTTCATCCTTTTCCTTTTCTTCTTCGTCCTCCTCCTCTTCCTCTTCCTCTTCCTCTTCCTCTTCTTCATCTGGTTTCTCCTCTTGTTTTTGTGGTTCTTCTCCATCCTTTTTTTCTTCATCCTTTTCCTCTTCGTTGACCACTTCATTGACCTCTTTGACTTTCTTCTCCTCTTGGACCTTTCCATAATCTATAAAAAACGTTATTAAAAAAATCATTAAAATTGAACAGCATCTCTCGATAATCTCTTGATAATCTATCAATGTAAGATGAGGTCAAATCATTGTTTTTTTTACATCATTACACCTATAGATAAGTTCAATCTTTACACATATATTGTACATATATTTTTCTAGACTATAGTGTATATCGACTGTATATTGATTACCATCCTTCTTCTAAATTTCCAGAGACATGCAAAACGAAAAACAAAGAGGAAACTCGAGTCTGATACTAAAGTACAACTACAGTAAAACTATAGGGAAACTAAAGCGAAACTAAACAAAACAAAGGAATGTTGTTTGACGAGAGAGAGAGAGAGAGAGAGTCACTTACCAGTGTTCGACGAAGACGACGACATGAGAGAAAACTTCTTTTTGCGTTGCAGAGTGAAACAGAGGAGTTTCGAGAGAAAGAAGAGGACAAAAGAAGAGAAAAAGAAGATGAAACGATTAATGAAGAGAAACGAGAAATGAAGAACCGTTTCGTTTTTGTAATTCTCAATTGGATAAAAACATTTGGGCCTCATCTCTAAAACAATATGGGCTATTACAAATGTTTGGGCCTAATCTCAAAAAAATTATTATATTAATACATTAATACATTACATTATCTCTATTATTATCCTCCAATGATACATTACATTATCTCTATTATTATCCTCCAATGATATCTCCTGCTTGCTCACTGTGTCCTGCCAAAACATTGCAAAAAACTCAATCAACTATCCACAATTTTCCCAGTTTCCCAGTATTACTCAGTTTTCTTAGTGCTACCTAGTTCTCCTTTCTCGAAAACTCAAATTTAATGGTTTCGGGTGCAAATCAAAGACAATCTAATGCTTACTAACTCAAATTAAACTATTTAAATGCAACTACCACCTATTTAAACTACTAATCGACCCAATAACAATAAAAAATAATGGAAGAAGATTGAAAAACAACCTGGTTAGCTTTGCCAGCGACAGAGGAGACGGACCGGAGCACAGTATCGACGGTAACGGCTGGTTTCATCTCCGAAGAGCGCTATTAAAAAAAACAATAAAACATATAACATATTAATTGAGAGAATTAATTAATGGAATTATTAATATTGGGGGTAAATTGGTAAAGTCAATTTAAGAGGGATATAGGAGATTGGAGAGGGATATAAGGTATTTATTTTTTAAGAATTAGGGATATATGAGGAGTTGACTCAAAAATAGAGTTGAAACCCTCTTTATTGGACAGAGGATCCATCAAAAGGTGTGAGCTACTGTATTGTGTGCGTAAAATTATTAAGGAAACAACCTATTTGCTCATGAGAAGTATCATATAATACTAGTTTCCTATAGAAGTATGATCTCGTTTCGGATTCCCCAGAAATGATAATTTCATATCTATTTCTCTACGAATTAATAGTTCAAAACGTATTTACCCCTCATAAATTCGTTCAAAAATCTAATTATCCACAAACATAGGTTTCTTTGGTTTACTGTCTCTGATAAAACCTTTCACCAGTTGAGATTTTGTTAAACTGACACTAAACCGATTTCTCTCTCTCCTTCTTTTTCTCTCTCGTCTTGAAAATCTTTGTCTTCAAGCACTTCGTATCATATAACATCGATATTCTCTAGGTGTTATGTAGGAGAACCCATAGAGTCACTGGATCTATTAGATCTCTCTCCCTTCACACCAAATCAAACCGGAGTCTCGTCATCTTCATCATCATCTTCTCGAACTCTCGTCGAATTGATAACCGACATGGAAGCTCTGAAATGGAATGAATATTGCCGTACCTTCCCTCTAGATCCTAGTTAACTACTCCAAAATGTAACATTAAGCTTACTTAATCCTTTGGAAACTTAGGTTAACCATTCCTAACACCAATTTTAATATCCAAACTAAGTAAATCTCAACCCCCTTTGATCCATCAAAGAGACTACTCACACATGCTTAGAGAAAAGAAAGATGAAAAAGAAAGAAAAAGCATAAACTTAATAAAAGGTTGGGTTTTTAATCCTCAATATAATCTAAAAAGAGACTCTTGATCTTAAAGATTAAGAGGAAAATCATTAAATACTCAATCTTGATCCAATAAAATAGTTGTAGAAGTCTTAGATACATGATTTTTGGTTTTAAGGGTATTTATAGGTGAAAGAAGGTGATTTTGTCTCAAATGCAGTGAGCTATCGAGCTCATGTTGTGCAAGGTCGATAGTGGGTAGCATTTGACAGTCCTTTGACGGCGCTGTTATCGACGACATGCTACCCACTATCGACTTAGGAGGTCAATAGGTGGTAGCATGAGCATCTTTTGCTTCTTCTTTGCACCAATTCTTACTCCTTTGCTTCTATCTTTTCCATGTGCATTTAGCTCCTTTCTCCCTTGATTCTTGGCCACATCCATAAAGCTCCCCCTTGAGCCTCTCCAAAGATGCACCTACAAATGCAAGAAGGTGTATGTAAATGCAACAAAATCTTAAACCTATACTCGACTCCTAAAATGCATGAACTCTAGTGACTAAATGTATTATTTACAACCTAAATGTGGTAAAACATGACTAAAATGAGCCTAAAGATGCATGAAAATATATACAAATCAACTTCGCTAGACTTGCCATTTTCTTATCCTCAAGCAAACAACAAAGGTCAAACTCAGAAGCGAGGTTTAAAGGCAGGAACAATAGAAAGAGATGTCATATAGCTCAATGTTTTAAAGAAATGTATAATGGTGCAAAGATAATCTAAGAATTCCACGTACTTTGCCATGATCGTCAAAGAACTAACTCGTAGAATCTAAGCTAAGCATCCATAATCCATTCTATTGTCAGTTCCCTTTTACATTCAATTAGGCTTACGCATGAGTTTGTCACCTATGGGCAATGTATCTCATCAAATCGGTTTGGCATTTTTGAAAGGGCTTTTGTGTGAAGAAGTGTTTGAAAGATAGGTTTCACTCGATTTTAGGTGGTTTATATAAACAAGTAGTGCAAGACAATAGGAAAAAGAAAAGTGGTAACGAACAATTTATGCTTACAAAGCTAATATTTCCTCTAATTGTTCCCACAAAATGCTTCCTAAAAATCTAGACACAAACTTGAAGCGTTTCCCTTCTTAGTCCTAGAAATCATAAACCTTCTTCGTCCTTGAACACATTCTTTCTTTTCCTTTTCCTTAACAACTAAAGATTCTTAAATATATTTTCTTTCTAAGCTTCTAACATTCTTCTTGAATACTAGAGCAACAGAACCTAATCACTTTTTGCTTTATTCTTTTCTCTTTAGGTGCGGACTCCCTATGATTTTTTTTTAAATTTTGGAGGTTATAATTTAAGTCATTTTCTAATCTCTAGTATCTTCCTTTTCACTTCTTTCTTTTTCTCTTTTCCTTTTTCCCTTTCATTTTTTTCTCACACATAAATTAGGATATTATATACATTACGAACATCAACTTGTCAAAATTGACACTAACCATTCTCAAGAAATCAATTGAACATAAACCCACAAGATTTCTCCCTCCTAAGAATCTAGTTCACCTTAAAATGAGGTTAATTGTAAGAAAGTATCCTCTTTGTAGTTGAACTTCAATTCACTCGAGTTTTTGCCCGTGTGTGCACTTTTCAAATATGCCTCACATTCGAAAAAAGTAGGGGGTTTGAAGGAAAGTTTTTAAAGCTTTTGAAGGGTAAGGTCACTGCTCTAAAAGTGAGAAAAGCAACTAGAGCAAAGAAACAATGGTAAAATCGATTAAAACATAGCTCAAGTGTTAGTGTTTTACAACAATCAAGTATGACAAAGTCCATAAGCAAGATTCTAAAGTCTAGTTAAGTTCTTCTTAGATGAGAATAGGCTCAAGAGATAATTTACTTCAACTTCACAAATACCTTCAAGTGGTTAATTTCAAGCATGGATTTTCCGAAAACTCATAGTGGCCTATGCAACATTGTACTTCTAATGAGGGCATTGAACATTAAGCAAATCTAACTATCTACAAGACATTCTCATCATTGTTTCCTATGCAAATGTAATCCTATATGAATACAATTTATATGAAATGCTTGTAAAAGAAATTAAAAATCTTTTCGGTTTTTTCCGAAAATTTTCATTTTTTTTTGTATTTTTCACAAAACTTAGCTATTCACAATGCATGACTCAAGGATGATTAAAAGAAAATATCAAAACTAAAATAATCTCTAGTACTAAGCCCCTCCCTTGGACTTAAATTTTACCTTCCCAGTGAATCCTAATCCGTGAGATTGACTTTTAAAAAACTGAAAAATCAAAAAATTCAAATAAATATGAAAATGTGAAACGACATTTACAATGGTTGTAGGTGGTACCTTACTCTATGAGGAAGAATGTCTCCACCGAATTCACTTGATCTTCTGGGAGTTAGCCACTAATAGGCAATCTATGTTCAATCTTCATTCTTGATAAGTGATCTGCTACACAATTCTCAATCTCCTTCTGTCCTTGATCTCAAAGTCAAATTCTTGTATAAGGAGTATCCATCATAGTAACCTTGGCTTTGCATCATTTTTAGCTAGTAAGTGCCTTAGAGCTGCATGATCCGTGTATACTATAACATTCGATCCAATTATATATGAACATAACTTCTCAAAGGCAAAAACTATTGCAAGGAGATCCTTTTCCATTCTGGCATATTTGGTTTGAGCTTCATCCAAAGTCTTGCTTGCATAGTAAATAACATGAAGCTTCTTGTCCTTTATTTTCCCTAAGACAACTCCAAACGCAAAATCACTTGCGTCGAACATGATATCGAAAGGAAAATCCCAATTCGGAGTTTGGACTTTTGGAGGCGTTATCAAGGCATCCTTGATCTTCTTGAAGGCTTTCATACACGCTTCAGCAAATTCAAAAGCTATTTCCTTACACAAAATTCTTGTCAAGCGTCTAGCTATTTGAGAGAAATCCTTGATGACTCTCCTATAGTAGCCAACATGGCCTAAGAAACTTAAGATCTCTTTTTAAGCATTTGTGGTGGCTCCAAGTGCATCACCACTTCTATCTTTGCCTTGTCTACTTCAATCCCGTTATAGGAGATCTTGTGTCCAAAGACTATATCTTATTGAACCATAAAGTGACATTTTTCCCAATGGAGCAGTAGGTTCGAGTCCTCGCATTTCTTCAAAACCCTATACAAGTTAGAAAGACATCCACCAAAGGAGTCTCGATAGATAGAGAAATCTTCCATGAAGACCTCCATACAATCCTCTGTCAAGTCATCAAATAAATACATCATACACCATTGAAAAGTAGTCAGTGCATTTCACAAGCCAAAGGGCATTCTTCTATAAGCATAAGTATCATAAGGGCAAGTAAAAGTTATCTTTTTCTCGATCTTGAGGATGAATAAGGATTTGAAAGAATCCCAAGTATCTATCAAGAAAGCAAAATAATGAATGATTAGCTAGTCTTTCTAACAATTGATCAATGAATGGCAATGGGAATGATCTCTTGTAGTAGATTTGTTTAACTTTCGGTAATCAATGCACATTTGTGACCTGTAATGGTCGTAGTGGGTATCAATTCATTCTTTTCAATCTTATCATTCCTTATTATGGTGACTCCTCTTTTCTTGGGAGCTACATAGACTAGGGATATCCAAGTACTATCGGAGATAGGATAGGTAATCCCCGAGTCTAGTAGTTTCAAAATTTCTTTCTTTACTACCTTTTTAAAATTCGGGTTAAGCCTTCTTTGAGGTTCAATAGATCACTTAGACTCATATTCTAGACGGATTCTATGCATGTACACAAACGATGAGGCCCCCTTAATATCATCTAGAGAGTATCCTATAGCTTTCCTAAACCTTCTTAGCTAATTCAAAAGCAATTTGGTTTCATTTTCATCTAAGTTATCATTAATAATCACAAGATAAGTAAAGTTAGGACCGAGAAACGTGTACCTTAGCCCTTTTTGAAGTTGTTTCAGTTCCACCTTAGATGCCTTAATCTCACTCCAACCCGAGTCTTCCTTGTCCGCACCCTTATCTTCCTTTTGACTCAGTTCTTCCTCTCTTAGCTCCAATGTTATCACTTCATTCGTTTCCAGCGGTTGAGCATCAATCAATCTTTTATGCTCCGTGGCTTCATTTGAAAGGATGGCTTTTGACCATTTGTTGTAGGATAAGGTTATTTCTAAACCATATTCCATATATAGCTCTTCCAAATTTCTGGCGAAATCATCATCTAGACACTCAACAAAGAACGTGGTTTCATTGATGGTAGGTTTCTTCATAACATCCATGATGTTGAAATTGAGTATTAAATCTACAAGATGAAGATCTATCTTCCCTCTCCTTTCATCAATGATGGCTCCCGCGGTCGATTGTAATGGCATCCCAAGGATGATATGGTTTAAAGGTTCTTCATCCATCTCAAAGACCACAAAGTTCGTTGGGACTTCACAATAACCAATCATTAATGGAAAATCTTCAAGGGTACAGTGTGGATATCAGATAGACCTATCCACCAATATCAATTGAATCCTTGTTGCCTTAAAGTTTGTGTATCTGAGTTTCCTAGAAATATTCAAAGGCATGAGGCTCACACTTGCTCCCAAATCAACCAAACACTTCCCAAAGGTCATACGCTTCAATGTACAAGGCAAAGTGAAGTTTCAAGATCACCTCTCTTCTAAGGAAGCTTGTTTTGAATTATTGCACTACATTCATGAGTTACTACTTCCATGATTGAGTTTGTCTTCTTCGTTTTTGTTTGATGTTCTTTAGGACCTTGTTCACTATGAGATTGTCTTAACACCACTCGATAAATTGTATGGTTACCATGAGTCCTCCCATATGATCCTTTATCTCTTTATACTTAGCCTCAGGTATTTGCTTCTTAAACCTTCATGAGAAGGGTAGATTCAACTAATTAATTGGGATGTTGGTGTCGGTAGACCTATTATCCTTGTTATTCTTTTAATGTGGAGTAGGCTTAGTTGTTCTCCATTCTTCTCGAATCTTAGGCACCACTTTTGGTCGTCCTTTTGGTGCTTCTTCTTCTTTGGTTCCCTCTTCTATCTCATCTTGCTCTTCTTGTTCTAGTGGTGTTGGATCACTTTCGATTTCCTCAAGCAATACTTCATTCTTTTTAGGCTCACTCTCTTGAGTCCTTGGAGGTAGTTGTCTTATGCTTCTCAAAGTCACAACATTAAACAACTCTTTAGGGTTAACCTTACATTTTCTGGATAGATTTCCCTTTTGGAACTCAAATTTACAAGCTTGCTTCGCTATTCAATGCTCTATATCCTTCGCATAATTGGCAATATTGTCATACTTCTCGGTCAACTCCATGTAGTTCTCATGATTTTTGTGGTTGGCATAATCAAGTTTACTGTTGATTTCCTTCCTTATGTCTTGGTGTCCAACCATGAGTGCTTTCAACATGAAACAAACTTCATCTTCCTTCGTGCTTGGGGGTGTCTTAGGAGTAGTTGGAGTTGGTGGAGATTGTTCTAGGCAATGAGCTTTGGGAATACCTCCCATGCTAGCTCTCTTGAACAAAGTTAATCTCCTCTTGTTGGTTGAAGAAAGTTTGATTGATCTCTACTTTCTTCATTGGGTTAAGCACCACTTTTGCAATTAGATCAGTATTAGCGTTCATTTCTTCAAGGCGCTTCTCTTTGATTCTTGGTTGAAACCCAAATTTTTTCTTCTCCATCGTATCTTTGAGCCAAGTTTTCAACTAATATATCCTTGCTAAATTTCCGTTAGTAGCCGTGTCCATGGCAAGTTGAAAATGTTGATGAGTCCTCTATGGAAGATCCTTAGTAGACTTCCTTGTGTGAAACTATGGTGAGTGCAATTTCTCATGTACCCATTGTACCTTTTCATAGCTTCCCCAAGTGTTTCTTCTATCCCTTGCTCAAAGTTTGCAATGCTATTCCAGGAGTTTGTAGTCCTTTTATGCGAGTAAAATTTGCCAAGGAATCTCTTTTGCATTCATCCCAAGTCATTATTGAAGAACTAACCATGATTTTCTCCCATTGTGAAGCTTTATTTCCTAATGAAAATGAGAAAAGGGATAGCTTCACATAATCTCCAGGAATTCCTTGCATTTTGGCCATATTGCATAATCTCTCAAAGTTATCAAGGTTCTCTATAGGGTTATCTATGTCCAAACTAAAGAACTTAGCATTATAGATCATGTTGATAAGGCTCAGATTTATCTTGTTATGTGGTAGATCGAGTGAAGGAGCTCTTATACCCATCTTTGTTTGCCTCGTAATTGGTGTGAAAGTCTCTTATAGTCTCTTGATACTCTTCTCGCTCATTCATATCTCCTTGAAGTGGTTGATTCATTACCTCGAAACAAAACAACATACACAAAGACAAAGAGAAAAGTTAAATACTTTGAAAACTAAAGTTTAGTCTCAAACAAAACAAAACACAAATAAAATCTATAACTAGTAATCATGCTCTCCGACAACAGCGTCAAAAACTTGTTGTGCGTCGTTTGTTTATCACACAAAAGATTTAAATTTATAATCCTTTGGTTCCTAACAACCTCACAATCTCGCAAGTGCACGAGTATGTTGTTGTAGAACTTAGGGATCGAACTCAAATGAGCAACTTATCAAACTAGATAGATTTAAGCATTGGGAATACACGTTTGAAATCTAATTTAAGCAAATAAGAAGGGTTGAGGTTGTTTTCGGGTTTTCTTAAGGTTCTACAAATGAAAACATAACAAGGAAATAAAAAAACGTAACCAAAACAATAAACTTAAATAAAGAAAGCAAACATAAGCTTAAAGACGCAAACTTTAAAATAACAATGAACTAAGATTATGGACCAATGGTTGTTGTAATGGATTCCCTTACCAAGATGACAATAGAGGTGCTAGTTCAAGTTGTTAAGCACAAATTCAAGACCTAAGACATTACTAGCCTAATCGACTTTTGTGACAATAAGCCATTTTCATATTGGTACATTCACTCAACTATCGCTTTTTTCAAATGATAAATCATTTAAGAGTCATTAAGAGCAAGTCCATATAGTCAATAATAAACCTAGCAATCAATTCTCATTGGCCAAATTAAAATGGCAATAATTAAACTCTAGATATTTCATCGAACACCTCTCAGGTGTGAAATGCATACAAATCTAGATCCTAGTTAGCTACTCTAAAATCTTGCATTAGGCTTACCTACTCCTTTGGAAAATTACGGTTAACCATTCCTAACCCAAATTTTAATACCCTTATAAGGTAAATCTCAACCCCCTTTGTTCCATGAAAGAGACTACTCACACATGCTTAAAGGAAAGAAAGATGAAGAAGAAAGAAGAAGCATAAACATCATAAAAAGAGAGACTCTTGATCTTAAAGATTAAGAGGAACGTCATTAAAAACTCAATATTGATCCAATAAAATAGTTGTAGAAATCTTAGATACATGATTTAAGGTTTTAAGGGTATTTATAGGTGAAAGGATGTGATTTTCGCTAAGATGCAGCGAATGATCAAGCTCATGCTGTGTACTATCAACCTCCTTGGTCGATAGTGGGTATCATTTTGCAGTCCTCAGGTGATGCTTGCTGCTATCAACCTGATGCTACTCATTTTCGACCTTGGAGTTTGATAGGTGGTGGCATGAGCAACTTTTTGCTTCTTCCTTGCTCCAATGCCATCTCTTTTCCTTCCATATTCTCCTAATGCATTTAGCTCCTCTCTCTGTTGATTCTTGGCCGCAATTCCATCCATAATCCATCCATATATCTCCCACTTGAGTCTCTCCAAAGATGCACATACATATGCAAGAAGATGTATGCAAATGCAACAAAATTCTAAACTTAGACTTAACTCCTTGATGTGTTAGTATTTTAGTAGTTTTTACTACGGTTTTCACACGAGAATTATGGTTTTTAGTATGTATTCAGATCCTTTTGGCACGGATTTATGTTCTTTGTTTTTTTACAGGAATCGAGCTTGACTGTAAGAAAAGAACGCATTTTGGATGGATTTTAAGCATCGAAGGAAGTGTTCGTGAAAAGCTGGAAAATACCAAGAAAATTGGACAAGGATAGACCGATCCATGTCTATGGATCGATCGATCCCTGTCACGATTTGCTGACCGATTTTACGGAGAACCNAAACCGAACTTATTTCGAACCAGATTACTATCAAAAGACCTAAGCTCGTGTTTTACCTTTCTTTATGCACTTTTACAGACTTTTAGAGAGCAATAGAGATATTTGTAACCTAAGGAGAAGAAGCTTCTTTGTTCTTCAATTCGTGAAGTTTTCAGAACCCTTTTTCTCTTGTTTTTGCTTAAT
>OVAN01009679.1:0-16651 GCA_900406275.1 Anastatica hierochuntica | reverse complement strand
AAGACACTACACAAAGCGATAGGTCTATAGTCTGATACCCTACGAGGGTTTAAAATCTTCGGGATGAGTGTAACGTTGGTCGAGTTCATGGCTAGCGGAAAGGAGCCAGTGACAAAGAAATCGATCACCTCCTTAGACACATCCTGACCTATGGCCGACCAATAAGAATGGAAGAATCCTGCAGAAAATCCATCACGACCCGGGGCCTTATCCGCATTAATAGCAAAGACTGCCTGCTTGACTTCTTCCAATGTTGGGATAGCCGATAGCATCTCATTATCCAAAGTCGAGACAGTCGGAAGTGTAGTACACTCAATGATTGAGAAGTCTACCGCTCCGTTAGAGGAGAAAATATTCTGAAAATAAGAACTGATGGAAGCAGATATAGCAGCCTCTTTGTAATGCACCCCTCCAGACTCATCCTCAATAACCATGATGCGGTTAACCGTTCTCCGGGTACGAGTCGAGGCATGAAAGAACCCAGAATTCCTATCACCCTGTTGCAACCAAAGAATTCTACTACGTTCCCGCCAGAATTTCTCTTCCTCCCGATAAGCCGCTTCAAGCACCGAAGTAATATGTTGAACCTCCTGAGGATCAGGCACGACACAAGAGAGAAGAGCGTCCAATTTCGCTCGCGATTCCTCAATGAGGTTCGCGCTATGAATATGTTGTTCCTTAGTCCAGCGAACCAAAGCAGAACGACACTTGGATAACTTCGCCAAGACAGAGGCTTGGCCTTCCGCTTGCCAGATATCGGAGACGAGATCGAAGACCTCCTCTCGCTCCCGTAGACGGCGGTCAAAGGGATTTAGGTGATGTTTGAATGTTATAAAATTGATATAACCAAACTTACATATTTTTTTGTTTTCATACCTTTTTAATATTTTGCTTATCCATTACCCAACAAACATCACTAATGCACATACCTCTTGAATTGAAAAAAAGGAATTTGATTATACATTGAGAAACTCTCACTTAAAAACTTCTTTAATAAGTAGTTAGTAGAAAAAAATATACAATCAAATATTTACCCAACATCAAAACACCTGATTTGTTCTCTTCTCTTCTTCTCTTTGTTCATCTTCTTTAGTTTCAATCTTTAGTGTAAAACCCAACAAAGCCTACTTATAACTCTTTACTTTGTCTCTTACAAACATGTTAACATTTAAATGATCGTTCACGTCTCTTCTTAGGGTTAGGATCTGGGTTTCCTTTTCTCATCATTGCCACAAATTCATCATAGTTTATCCTACCATCCTACACAATATAAAATGTTGGAATGTAACAATAGGTTAAGGATTGACATATTAACCGAAAATGGGAAAAAACCGAACCAAATATCTAAAATACACAAAAATTACTATTTTTGTAGAACGCAGAACAAAAATATTTCAGGTACCCAAAAATAACCAAAATATCCAAAAACACTTGATAGTATCGAACAATACCCGAAAATAATTGAAAATGCCAAAAAATCTACCCAAATGGTTAACTAATTCGATCATAAACGAACCACCCGAAACAAAAATCGAACCAACCGATTTGAACCAAATTATTCCAAAATTTGAAAGCCGAAATGCTCGAAAACTGAAAGAATCGATCCGAACCAAACCGAAGAACCGAACGTCACTTTAAGATGTGTTTTTATCAAATTATATTTGGAAAAGAGACTTACATTGTCTCCATCGACCTCAGAAATTATTTCTTTAATGTCCCTCCCATCATTCATACCAAACTCCCTAAGAGCTTGCTCCAACTCCTCCATTGTTATATATCTAAAACCGCATAAAAAACTCGCATTACACAGTGTTTAAATTATAATAAACAAATATCTCATACCGGAAGTCGGAAAGGATCAATTAATATATAAGAGGAATGGGTCAATCCACTCATCGCATTTTGAGTCGGAAGTCATGTAACTTAACGTGATGACACGAACGCAAACCGCTAATCGACATTTTCTTACCCGCTGTTGTCTTTATCAAAATGTTGGAAAGCTGAGTAAAGATGTTCTTCTCTGTCTAGTCTATTGATATGCATTGTTGCTGCTATAAATTCTCCATAGTCTATTGTTCCATTACCATCTGCATCAGCCTATAGAAAACCGCAAAAAACATATTCAAAAAAATCAGTACTATAGTCTATTATTCCTCTGTTTCTTTTGGCATTTTAATAGAGAAAGATATATACTTACAGCTTCCATTAGTTGTTGAACTTCATATTCTGATAACCTTGTACCTTGCTTAGCAAGTCCTTGTCTTAGTTCCTCAAGTGTTATTGTCCCACTGTTATCAGTATCTATTCCTTTGAACATCTCCTTTAAACCCATGATCTCTTCTTCTGATAAGCAACCGGCTATTACCTGTTTCGGCGATGAGGCAAAGTTAGATTAAGAGACTAGAATCATCATTTTAGTTATGGTTTGTTACCCGTAAAGCGACTTTCTTAAACTTGTTCATTGCTTTGAATTGCTTGAGCCTTGACATTACTGCATTGTCTAGAGGAACATCTGGTGCTTCTCCATCCTCCTTGATCCATGGATGGTCTTTTTTTATCAAATAGTAAAGTATATGAGAGATTTAATCTTCTTTTGTTACAACAAAATTTCGAAATGGTTTGTTAGAGATGCTTACTTAGAACTTGCGCAGCGGTTAATCTTTGTTTAGGATCAGAGTTAAGCATCTTCCTAACGAGATCTTTCGCTTGAGGCGAAATAACCGGCCATGGATCGGTTGAGAAATCAACCTGTCCACTTAAAATCGCATTGAAAATACCATTCTCCGACTCTAACAAAACGAAAACATGAATGATTAAAACATTTTATACAAGTTTTTCGAAAAGTCTTTTCGCGGAATCTTGAATTTTACCAGCCCAAAAGGGAGGAACACCGGATAAGAGAATGTACAACATAACACCGATGCTCCAAATATCGGCTTCTGGTCCATACTTTCTCCTCAAAACCTCAGGTGCAATGTAATAAGCACTTCCCACAATGTCTTTAAAAACTTCTCCTGGCTTGTAGAAGACGGATAAGCCAAAGTCTGTGGCTTTAAGAGGAGAGTTCTCATCTTTGTTAAGCAAAAGAAAGTTCTCAGGCTTTAAGTCTCTATGAATGACTCCCATGGAATGACAAGTATGTATGATTTGAACAATAGTCCTTAGTAAAGAAGCCGCGGCTCTCTCGGAATAATGCCCCTTTGCGATTATCCTATCGAAAAGTTCTCCTCCCGCGCAAAGCTCCATAACCAAATGAACAGAATGTTTATCTTCATATGCTCCTTTAAGCTCAACAATGTTTGGTTGACCTGTTAAATGATGCATTATTTGAACTTCTCTTCTGACATCTTCAATGTCTTCTTTGTTCACAAGTTTCCTTTTGGCTATTGTCTTGCACGCGAATTGCAAACCCGTGGCCTTCTGTGTGCAGAGATGGGTCACGCCAAACTGTCCGCGGCCTAGCTCTTTCCCTAAGGAATATGAGCTTTTAACATCTTCCATTGGTCTGCCTAAGACAGGTCCTATAGGACCTTGTTTGGTTGCAGCAGGAGGAGATGCTGGCGGATGTTTGGAAGTTCTCGTTGAGGCTTCCGTGCCGCCAGCAGCCCCACCGCCTCCATTTTCGGGGGTTGGTTCGTCTTTGTTATTATTCTCTGAGTCTTGTCCATGAGAGCAACAATTTCCCATTGTTGCAATTAAGGGGAGAGGAAGTAGTAGAAAGCTCTTATTTCTCTCTTTCTTTTCTTTCTCACTTTGCTGTTTTCTTCTTAGGTTTTTGGTTTCTTCTTTAGCAAGAAAATTTTTAGAAGTTTTTGTTTTTATGAATCTCTATGAATAGTAATTTTTTCTGTTTTTTTTGTAACTCTTTTTTCATGTTTGCTGATAAAGAGGAAAATTAGGAAACCAATGTCTTGTCTGTAAATTTTGTTATTTAAAGCAAACAAAAAAAAATTCATTATTTTAGGATTTTTATTACAAAAGGTTGAGAGGATTTCTTGGAGAATTTTCCTAATTTGCAATAGTAATCATATATTGTTATTTATATTGTCTACAAGAAAATTTCAATTTAATGATCAAATATTGATTTGACATAAAGAATGCATAAAAATCAACAAACAAAAGTTACAACTTACAAAACCAAATCTCCTGCAGCTAAGTGGATGGAGGTGAAGGGATGATAACTGAATTTGAATTGCTAGATGGTGTCCAAGCATATAGAAGCATGCCGAGTACAAGTATGACTGTTCCTGCCACGAAACCCGTTGGAAGCGAAGATGCGACTCCTAGGTACGGTAAGGGAAGCGTGAAGCAGTACACGGCAATGGGAACTGCACGGACAAAAGCCAAACAAGGTTGTGATAAATTGGAGATGGTTTCTCTTTTGACATATAAATGATGATGACGAGGCGGAGTTTGTACCTGAGACGGTGGATGCAAGAGAGGACACAACAGCGGATGAGATCTTGATGAGACGTAGAAGGGAGATGTTGTAAGCCATGTTCATCATGACAAACATTAGAGGAAGAAAAGGAGCTCCTTCGCAGCCTGTGGAAAATGCAATCAGCGAGTTGAATGTTATACACAGAGGACAAAAGGAAAATAGATACTGAAGCAGAAAGTGTTGAGCATTGACTAACCGGTTATTTTACTACCGATGTTCAGAAAGCAAGCACCTCCGTCTCTGAGATAGCTCGGTAGTTGGTTAAACGGTATCCCCCATAGTTTTGAAAGAAAAGGGAGAAGCAAAGCAACACATATGACCTGAGTTTTGATTACAGAAACAGGCACATTAGTTCGCATTTAAATCTGGAATTAGAAACGAGGTTAACTAAGAATATCTACTTGAAAAGCTGAACCATATGAGTTTACGATAAACAGATCAAGTGAAGCGCCCTGTAATAATAAGAAGAGATTTCTTTTGTCAGAATTCAAAACCGCAAATGTCAGTCGAAGGGTCATGACGGGATAGTTACCTTCAATCGCTTTTTGCTATCTAGAAAGATGATTTCCTACAAGAACATGGGATTTAGTGTTAAATAGAAGAGCCTGTACTCTTATAGTTGGCGATGTAACTAGAAGACGACTGACAAACCTTCATTATTGTATCTGCTCCTTGAAGCATAAAAGAAAATACCATAAGAAGACTCCAAAGTATTCCCGCATCTTTAAGTGAATTTGCGGCACCAGATCCGCTGAACGAGGAAAAATAGTATGTAAACCAAACATGGATGACAAAAGTTATACTATTAGTTAAGTTGTTGTCGTCTGTAAGAAAAGGAAAGGAGATAGAGAAAGCAAGTCACTTCAGTAACAAGCAAAATAAATGAGATGGCTAACCTTGCCACACTGATGATTACACCAAATGCTACAAGAACACATCCGAGTATTTGATTTATTCTATATCTCCTTCCGAGAAAAATAATAGAGAAGAGAATTTGCCAGACAAGAAACGTCTGCAAAGAAATAATCGACTAGATTTAACAGTAGTAAATGGTACATAGGGAAGAATATGCCGCTTTTGACGCACTAGAGAATACCAAGCTGATCAAAATGGAGATATCTAACCTGAGATAAAACTGTAGTAGATGGTCCAGAGAGATTAGCTGAGTCAAGAATGAAAAGACAACAGTGAGTAATTGACGAAACAAATGACATCATACATCTAGTGGAAATTGCAGTAGCAAATGGAAAAGGATAAAAGCTTAAAGCGTAGGATAAATGAGAAGATACATGCGGCCGCCATCCCAGAAGCTAAAGCAAGAGACTCCAAGACACCAACAATTAAAAATGGAATTTTCGGAACTGATAGCATCTCTTTCGTAACAATTCCAGCTCGGTATCTGAAATACAAGATAGAATAATATACAGCTACATACCTGCAAGAAGAAAATGAAAAATGAAAAATGTTTTATTTGCAAACAAAACTTGAGATTGGTAATACGAAACAAGATACATCCAGGATATATTCAAAGAACTGGAGTATGTACATATGACAAGAGAAACTATGGGTTTTGTGACTTTTGTCCACATTGAACAATTAGAACAAACTTTAAGCTTACTTTCTCTTTCCACAAGGGTAAAAAAAACTGTTCAGAATTGATCAAGGCATAGAAGCAAGCTGTGAAAAGCACATTACACAGCTAAAAAAGCAAGAAGATGGTAGTTAAGCAATAAAACAACTATATTCTGTAATAATTTATAACTTTTTATACACTAAATTTGTTGCCAGATTTGACTCATATAACCACAATCCATAGTGTAAAAGAATTTATTTTCTCATTAATAAGCAAAATCTTAAACCGGTGAACACAAAGGTAAGAAATTTTTCTCTTCTCATTAACAGTGGACATCTTACTAAATTTGAAGCAATGCAACAATCTAGGGGTGGGAAAAAAAAATCTGAACCAAACCAACCCGGAAAAAAGGTACCTACGGTAAAATATCCAAACGGATCATAAACTTCCTGAAAAACCAAAACCGAACCCTATTCGGACCAAAACATTTTGGGTAACCAGAAAAACCCAAACGACAATTATATACTTAAATATTTTAGTTATTTTTAGATTTAATATCTAAAAAATTTTCTGAAATATCATAAAATACTCGGAGTTATCCGATATACCCGAAAGAAATATCCGAAAATAACTAAAAATACAGGAAATACTCGAGATACCTACTATTTTTTCACCTAAGTACACATACCGAACCAACTCATGTTAACTTTATGTGTTGGGTCATATATTTTCAAACTGATAGGTTTATTTTTAATTTTAGATTTTTGAAGCTTTTTTGATACATTTCAATTTGCTTTTTCATAATTTAAATAAGTACCTAAACAAAAATTTATAAATTTAAATTTGCTTTTTCATAATTTAAATAAGTACCTGAACAAAAATTTATAAATATTTGGACAAGACCTAAACCTTTAACCCGAAATTCGAATAAACTCCAACCGAACCCTATTCTCAACTTCCACCTTACAACAATCAAAGAGAGGAGAGAGAGACACGTGTCGAAAAAGCAAAGGGGTTGACACGTGTGGAAAACAAAATGATCAGCACGTGGTTACAGGAATTCAGGAAAGTGCAATTATTCCGACACGAAACACATTTGATAATAAATTTTATAAGAGATTTTAAAAAACTAATTACAGATCCAATAACAAAGTTGTTACTATTAATTAACTATTAAATACATCCTAAGTAGGTGAACCAAAGAAACTCGCACGTGAGAAAAAGTTAGATGCGCACATTAAAAACAATAATCTTCTTAACTGAACATAACAAAATAAAGAGTCTCTTTCATCAAAAATGCAAAAGTAAGAGTACCTAAATAGTAAAAAGTCGCCAACTATGACCCAACATTTCTTCAAATCTTTCGAAAATTACATTTACGTACAAATAGTTTTAGTTTATTCGCATTTGGCCTCCTATTTTCCAAACGTACAACTTAGCCACCTAGGTTAGCAACTTCTCGCACCAAACCCAAACACTATCGTCTTTTCAAAATTCAAGTTCCGATTCAAATGAAAAAGGCAGAGTGTGAAGAACACAAATCAAAATCGCAGAAGAGAGAAAGAGAAAGAGAAGTTACCCGAAGGTTGAGAGCTGAGCAAGGAAGAAGGGATAGTGTTTAAGAGGAACAAGAGCGAGTTTATACATAACACGATTACCGACGCCGAGAGTCGCGGTGGTTGCCGCCGCGATAATAATCTCAATCGTCCTGTCATGTTTTCCGGCGATCGCCTGAGCACTGCCTCCATGGATTTCTTTACCAATCACCTCCGGTTTGTTGATGATGACTTCGTCATCGTCAGATCCGCCCCAGGATTTAGTCGGAGGAACCGCCTCGATTATCCACAGCCTCCTTGACCTTTGAGACGATGACCGTAGGACGAGAGGCGTGATTTGATTTCGGCAGATTGAGGAAGAAATTGATTGTACTCGATTCGCATTTCGAGATTTGATTGAGCTCATCGACGCCGTCGTACCGGCGATTAACCGGCCGGAGCTCGTCGCCATAGTTGAACAAATTCGATCGAGATCGAAACAGAGAGAGAGAGAGTTTGGAGGTGGAAAGCTTATACTGATATCAACGAAGAAACTACCTCTTTGTGCAATTCTTCTTTCTATTCGGGACTGATTTGCAAAAACTGAACTTTTTAATTATAAGATTAAGAAGGCAAAATTACATTTCTAACCTCACCTGTCTTTCGCCTTCTCTTCCCCTCACGTGCTCTCTCTATCTTACACTTCATGCTGTTTTCTAGCAAACGCCTTGCTGCTTTTCATTTACTATCCTAGACAACACGTCGTTTCTTAAAAGAAAACAGCGTTCAGTTACTGAAAAGCAGGGCTAGCCGTTCAGTTTCGTGTCGAGTTGGGTTTGAGTTTCGGGTTGTTGGAGGAGGCATATGGTTAAACCCCATTGGGATATTTATAAAATTCAGGTCGATTTCGGTTAAGGTCTATTTGGGTTCTGTTTAGCAAAGTTACAGAAATCCGAGTATTCGGGTTTTTTCGAAATTTTCTTGATTTTTTTTTGTTTCGGATTCGGGTACCGTTTGTGTTTTCTGGCTCTTTCAAGTTTGGGGTTGTCAGATTCAGATCGGATTGGGGTATCGATACCTAAATTTCGCTGAATAAAATCCGTTTAGGTATTTTTACAAATCGATTCAAGTTCGGATCGGTTTTTCGGGTTTTCTCCCCGGCCATACTGAAGAGTGTTTGCCATTCTTTTCCTAAGGAGAGAGATGTTTCACTTCTTTTAAGCAAACAGAGAAAGAAAAACACAAAAGTGCGTTCAGAAAGTTGGAAGATATCATGATTTAACATTGTAAACTAGTTCGGTAGATACCATAGATCACGTAAAATCCGAAACAAGCGAACAAAGATCAGAGACTTGCGAGAAGTCTTCTCTTCGTGATCATTTGCCCAATTGTGATATGAGAGCTGAGGTGCGCTGCCATAATGGCCGTCCTAATATGGCACTCGCGTGAACCGAAGCGTAACTAGCATTTAACCTACAAATACAAAAGGAACAATCGAGTTTAGGCATTCGACTAGTAACCCGAACCAGGTAAGGAGTGTGTAACAAAGTGATGAGAGTTTTTACTTGTCTACATCAGGAGTGGCTAGAGGATCATATAACTCTTGCTCTCCCACTGCAACTACGCCAGAGTTTGTAATCTCTTGTGCACCGTCTCCCTGAAACATTTACGGCAATGAGGAACAAGAAGTATCCACGTATTCAAAAGCATTTTAAGTTGGGTTTTTTTAACCTGCTGTGGATATTGAGGATGGCTATATCCACCATATGCGTACAAGGATGGGTCTTGAGTAGTTCCATAAGCATATGCATCATAGCCTTGCCCATAACCATAATACCCACTCCACTGATTCGGATCTGCTTGTGCAGCCCAACCATCCTTTAACAAATACAAAAGATTATCAAAGATATTCAGTGAACAAGCGCGTATAAATAATATCATATCAGGCAAGATTACAACAAGAGTTTTCACCTGTCCTGGATTTTTACTCCATGAGATGCGAACTGCTTGTTGACCAATCACATGTCCCTGCATTTTTGTAACGGCTTCTTCAGCAGACGGCCTGGGATGAGCAAGAGTCAAAAGATAAATTTTGGTGAACCGAGCTAGAAATAAGCATACACGACACACCAATACAAGGAAGCAATCACAAGTGAGTTCTGAGTTTTACGAGACTGTTTACCTGGTTTTGAATTGAACAAAACCGTATCCCTTTGTAGGAGGTATATTGACATATATAATTTCTCCTAACTGTGAGAATGCTTTCTTCAGATCTTCTTCTGTAGCGTTTGGGTCCAAATTGGCAATTGAAATCTGTAAACCAAAATCAATGCTTGAAAACAACCCGGAGAAATTTCAAGAAAAAGAAGTTTTTTAGATACGACTTACCGTTGTACATGTGACGTCACTTTCAGGTGGAAGGACCTGTCCCGGTTGAGCAACGTATGTTGGAACTGGCACAGCAACTGCAGATGGAACCGGGACTGGAACTGGGTAAACAGCTGGAGAAGAAAATCCAAATTAACAAAATGTTACTCAAGCAAACAAAATTAACATAACACAAATCAAAAAGTGTATTTGTTCCCATACATTTGGTGACATATTGTTGCTGCACGCCCATGTTTTTCTTAGGCGTTGCTACGCTAATACGCATTGGCCTCGTTGAGCAATACAAACCATTCATTTCAGACATGGCCCTGTTCCTTTCACTTTCCTCCGCAAATTTCACAAACCCATAACCTTTAGACCGTCCAGTACTTGGATCAGTAACAACCTTGGCGCCTCGAACAGAAGAATAATGAACACGGAACGTCTCTTGAAGGAGATAATCAGTAACATCAGGTGCTAAATCGCCAACAAAGATAGAATGATCAGGACCAGCATCAACTTTCTGGCCTGAACCAAAAGAAGCCCAGTTTAACCGGAAAGGTATTTCCGTTCCAGGCATCGGTGTCCCGTTATACGTCTGAAGAGTTCTCTCTGCTGCTGCATGAGATACAAACTCTATAAAACCATACCCTTCTGGTTGTCCTGTGATCTTATTACGTATTACCTTGACCGATACGAGCTGCACATTATATGAAAAAACCCCTTTTATCACATTGCAATGTTGATTCAAAAACATCTTTACACACTAAGGAAGATGAAGTTAAGAACCTAAAGCATGTAACTTGCGAGTTTCAAGATATGTTTATAAATCTAAAAATCCCCAAAAATCTAATCCTCTACTTCATCTAAACCCTAGAAAAATTTAGAGGCAAGAGAGTCGCAGAAGCTATGAATTGGGAGAAAACACAGAGTCTCACGAGACGAGCGAGCACTCGGAGGAAGATGAGAAGCTTCGCGAAAATTTTACCTCGCCGGTTTGGGAGAAGCAGGAAGTGAGGTAATTCTCGTCGACCCAATACTGCAAATCACCGATCCAAAGGGTTCGTACTTCTTCGAGCGTTTGTGGATGGTGATAACCTTGCGGTTGCTGCTGCTGCATCTGCATCATCGTTATCGTCGTCTCCTTTTCTCTTGACTGGAGAGTTCCGTTTTGCGGGAAAACGTAACCTAAAGGCACATACGACGACGCGGTCAGTCGACAAAATATTCCCCGGAGCGATCTAATTTTCGATTTTGTGAGTGTGTTCAATTTGAAATAACCGATCCGGTTTTTGAATCAAACCAAATCAAAATAAATTGTTTCGTACATTGAACCATATGATATATTCAAAACAAAAGAAAATTTTGAAAAACTCAAAAAAAAAAAAACTATTTAAAATCGATGCAATCTATACTATAAAAGTAGAAGACGCCTCTCAAGCAAACGATACATAAGCATTTTCATCGATTTTAGGGATGACATGTATCATATTTTTTTGACTTGGATATTACATAACCAATAATAATACATCACGTGTATCCTGTAACTACATTTAATAACCCAAGGATCAAGATTATAGATTAACGTGTTAATTGCTAATTGCTAATTGCTAATTAACGTAAATTGATCCAATTAAAGATTTTAAAGCGCCAATATTGAAAAAAATACAAATAATATTTAAAATATTGATTTCTTTTAAGAATCGTGAGGACTGAGATAATTAACTGCTAAACTATTATTCTTCTCAATCCACGGTTTGAGATGCATGCCAAACAATTAGTACTACAGTCTCTCAATAAGATATTATGTCATTCATGAGAACTCTCCATAAAATATTTTTAGTTGCTTAAAAGCGAAAAAGTTATACTAAAGTTATATATATATATACACTAAAATAAAATTAAAACTAAAGTTTAGCATTGTTTAATTTCGGATATAAGAATTAATTTAAAATTATAATATATTTCTATTAATAATCTTTATTTTGTAAAATCAAACATATTTTATTGTTTGTACTAAACATAAAATATCTTGAATTCAAAACATTATCTAATATAATTAACTAGACAAAAGACATAGCAAAGAAAAAGAATGAGGAGAAGAAGACCACAAAAGATAAGAAAATCACAAAAAAAAATTTCAAAATACTAAATCGCTACACAAAAAGTTTAAGTGCTAATACCAAAAAGTGGATAAATAATTAAACTTCTATAATAATTATAAAATAAATATTGGTAGCATGTCTTTTACTATTCTAACAAAACATTAATAGAAATCTTCTCATGAACAATATTGACTTTACGTAACTTTAAGACTAAGTAATCACTATTAGATAATGTAAATGTTTTCTATTTTTAACACTACAAAATATATATAAAATTGACAAAAAAGATATCCCGCGGCATAGCGCGGGTGTCTACCTAGTGATAGTAATTTTGTTAGTCATGTGGGTATGAATTTTTTTTAAAGAATTATAGGTTTGATAATTTGAAAATATAATATTTTCTTAATTTATGAATCATATGGAGATATTGAATATTTTAAAGAATTATAGTTTTGATAATTTGAAAATATAATATTTTCTCAATTTATAAATTATATTGTGTATTTATTTTCTAAATTGAAAATCTTGATTCTCAGCATTTTAGTTGTTATTTAAAATTTTATTATATATAATTTGTTATATATGTTTTAAGATTTGGTAATACAATTCATTTTATATTTTTTTGCATATAGTGAAATATTTTGTTCTTTATAAATTATGGTATTAATAACACATAAAAATGTTAAAAATGAACACATTTTATTTAAAAAACTAATATATGGTCTTTAAAGTGAATAAAGATTATTAAAAATTTTCCTTTTTCGTATTGAATTTCGTTTTTGTCAATTTTTTCTTTTTCAAATTTTTAGTTAATTGTTTTTCTTTTCTTAGTTTTTCAATTTTAATTAATTAAAGTTCCATTAATGGTACTCACGTAATTAACCACTTCAACTTTTAGTCTGCGCCAAATTCACTTTGTAAATAATATATAAGAAGATTGTAATACATTTGTTCGTCTTTTCTATGCGTTTCTACGTCTCTTTTTCTAAATATTTGTGTGTCCATTTTGTTTGATGGTAAAATCACAATCTCAACAAATTATTGTCCGATTTTTTTTCTTTATTTTCTCTTCACTCTCATAACCCATTTCACTCCTTCTATTGTTACTTTAGTATAAACACATCTAACTGTAGAATTTTCTCGGAACAAGTGAACCAAAAAATAAATGCATTTTGACTATATAGATAGATTAGGCCTCTCTAGTTGAAAAAGAGGTTTTGCCTCCTAGATAGATTATTCCTTTTAGTAATAAAGTTTTCTATCCATTTTAGATAAATATTACTTCATATATATCTAGGTTAAACTTAAATGGATAATTTCTATTTTTAATATGTTTTAAATATTTTTTATCGATATCATTTCACATATATCTATAATTATAATATATAACATAAACATAATTTTTAAATTGTTAAAAAAGTTTTTTGTCCGTGAGCTAGCTCATGAACTTTTAGAACTCGCTCACTTAACTCGCCAACTCATTTAAGTTTGGTCATTAAGCTTATTTATTAAATGAATCTTAAAAATAGAGGTCAGACTCGCTCAAATCAGTGTCGAGTTGAGCTGATCATGAGCTATGAGCTCATTTTGACACTCCTAATGCGGGTAAAACAAAAAAAAAGTTATTGTTGAAATATTTAAATTCTAAAACTTGATAACTCGAGTTGTGATAGAAAAAAGAAGATAACTCAAGTAATTAGATTTCATAAGAAATTCACATTTAGTTACCTATAAAAGATAATCTGTTAAATCGAAATTAAAAAATCCAAAATTAGCCATATCCCTCTAGATGAATAAAAAAGTTCCAAAAATATGCAATTAAAAACCAAAAAGAAAAACATCAACTGAATACAATGGCACAATATCATACATACAAACTTTAAACATAAAAAACCCAAGCATGGGTCAAAAAGTTTATGGCATTTACAATTATGAATATAAATAAAAATCAACACAATTCACTATATACACAATTTTCTTTTGCTTGCACAATTGTTACATAAACTATGTATAATACTTTTTAGGTTTTTGGTAGTAATTTTCTCAAATGTTATGGTTAATTATTAGCTGTAACTTATACATTAGTGAGTGGAGAAAATGATCATAAAACAGGCATAATTAACACCACACACAACGTGACTAAACGATTTTAATCTATAACAGCTATTGTTTTTTTTTAAAAAAAGAAACAAATCTTTTGACTAATACTCTTATCTCCAAAAATATTTAACGACTTGGTTAAGAGTCGGCGTCTTACATGCCTCCTACTAAACAAACTTTTCATCCTTTTCTTCTTAATTAATTAAATTTCAGTTGACTCTAGATTATTTATATTTTCTTTAATACGAAACCTGAAGAAGAAGAGAAAACGATTTAGTTAGTATGACACTTTTTGAAATAGTTCTAAATATAATACTTTCTTTTTGAGTTAAAGGTTAAACTTTATTACCAATTTTATAGTTTTTGACCGAAATAGAATAACAGAGTTAATCAAATAAAAGATTAAATAACACCAAAATACGAAAGAAAAACACTTATATGAAACAAAGGCAGGAGTGGTAAGAAACTACAAAAGAAAAACACATCTATGGAACGCAAAAACGCAAGAGCGGTAAGAAACCTTTTAGGACCTAAAAAACATGAACCCTAATTTTTTAAACCATACACGTAAATGAAAAAGAAGACAACGATATGTAAGAAGTTGTTAAATATTTATTTTTAACTGTTTGAGACGGTAAGTGTCTAGAAAATAAATATTTAGATGTTTTTTTTATTTTTAATAAGTTAAGAGTAGAGACAGTAAACCGTTAAAAATAAATATTTAACAACTGTTTACGTATTTTGTCTTCTTTTTCGTTATGTAATTTATATGTATGTCCTTAATTCAAGATTAAGGGAGAATGGGTTGGAGCAAGTGGAGTTAATACGTGGATGGGATCTCGTAATCAGATTCGACGGATATCGTCCCTTCACTCAGAGCTGGAAGCGCTGATTTGGGCAATGCAGAGCATACCAGCCCATTCTGAGGTTCATGAGTTTGGTATAGATAGTCAGGATGCCATTCATATGATTTCCACTCCAAATGACCGATCGAATTTCGCTGCTACAAGAATTCGAGAGGGTGAAACTTCCTTTTCCGCATTTCAAGATAACTTATGTACCACGAGATTTAATTTCGAAGACAAATTTTCTAGCTCATCTTGCTAGACAGCATCTGAATATTTTTTCTTTTGTTGATTATTCTATTCCCGTGTAGCTAGCCACACCTTCTCAAATTTAAGTAATAGAATAGTTTTTTCGTGTTAAAAAAAGTGAAAAATAAAAAGAATATAAAATTTTTTTTTACCCAACACAAAAAAAAGAAATATAAAATTCGAGCAAGATTTTAAGAGAGGATTTAATTATCCCGTGTCGTTCTTTACCGTCAACCGCCCTTTGTATATATCTTTTTGTTTTGTTTTTAAAGACATGCACGCACGTTGTCTCGTTAGCCCTAGAAAACTAGATCAAACCTTTCTTCATTTCATTTCATTACCACCACCTCCAAAAACAAAACAAAAAAAATACATAAAAAAATCTTTCTTTTTTACTTTCTCTTTTGTCCACTTTGATGGTGCACCAACACAAAGGGAGAGGACGAAAGGACTCGTAATGCTTTGATCTGTACGTTTCTTTTGCTTTTATTCTCTTCCATTTTTGTGGATTTTCATTTAGTGAGAGAAATCAAAAGTGCGTGTGCGTGCGTGCGTGCTTATGTGTGTGAAAATAGAGATAAAATTGTGAGGGACTAGTTGGGAATGGTGCGGACATTAGGACGTAAACTAAGCTGGCCAAGATCCTTCAGTTTTAGAAAGATGTTTGATGGTCGAAACTCCGGAAATTCTTCCTTCTCTTCCCGTGGCGACGGCAGGCAAACCCCGGACCGCGAGCTCGCCATACACGGAATGTCTGCTGCACCTTCAGCCAATGTGTCTCCTAGAAGAAAGCGAAATAGGACTCTAGGTACTTTTACCACATTTATATCCTTCACAACTGTTAACACTTTGTATCAAACTTTTAAATTTCAATAGAATGCCTTTTATAAACAAAAAAACAAATATTTTTATACGCCTTTAGAACACAATAATTGGGGGGTTGTTTAGAGGGTTTTTTTTTAAATAGTGTTCTAAGAACCCCTTGTGAAAATTTCTTATTAAGATTTTAGTCCCAAAAGTCTAGATTTCGGTATATATCAAACTTTTGAAAATTCCAGCAAGATTTTAAAATTTAAGAGAGGATTTTATTATTTTGTGTCCTTAGCTAGAGATAATTACTCTAGGTATCCGTAGAAGAGGTTTTGAGAGTGTGCGATGTGTGCAATTGAATTGATCATGACCGTAATTTGTTTTCTAAAAACAATTTACAAAAAGGGCTAATATTTTTTTGGTGATATAATAAAAGGACCAATTTGTTATAGTGGTATAATAAAAGGCCAGATTTTATTTTTCTTCCACATGACCAAACCAAAGTTTAAACCGACCTTGCCTAAATGTTTCAAACTTTTGAATTTCAATACGTTTTCTTTTACAAAATAAAATAAAAACTATATTTTTAGACCCTTATTGTCCCAAAAGTCTAAGTAGTACTCTCA